>CM061045.1:53061014-53186014 GCA_030762985.1 Adelphocoris suturalis
AAGTCGAAAAGCAGGAGATTGCCTGGAAGATAGTCTATCAGAGTAGATCTATCTGATTCAAATCTCGAATTATCCAGAACTTAAACCACATTACCGATTCGGTCTCTTGGCGGACATCATAATGTCGGAAATAAATAGGACTTTGTGACACCTTTACTCTTTTTTGATGATCCGTTTTAGGATGGATGTTCTTCTTCTACAACAGCCATCATAGCATGGTCTCAGCGATACTTCTGCAGCTTTCACCATCTGAATAACATTTGAAAACGTGTTGCCACTGCTGCGTCATTTGTTCTCTGAAGTTTCTATGAAGGACGTCTTGGAGGAATTTCCAGAAAAAATCCAGTTATTCAGTCAGACAGTTTTAGTTTTTCGCATAATATTTATGTCGATTCGTTTCGAAATTTGAGGAATTTATTTAAGTGCACAAAAATTTTTACGAAAAAATACCGTAGAATGCCCTAACTATGTGACACTTTTTGAGGTTTTTCATACATAATTCCCTTAACTTTCTGAGTAGAAAGCTGAGGGTTTTACTGAATATAGCTACACATCTCAGCCATCGATTCCCATTTCGAAAAAATATTTATCTAGCATAGGAGGGGAGGGGGAATGTTTGTGTCACATTGTTAGGCGAGTAAGCAGCCCAACAATGTGACATCCCATTTTGTCCTCGTAAAACCTTCTCAAAGTAGATCTGGCACAATGTTGGGGCTACCTTCATTGTATTCAGCATGTTTTATTTGCTAAATGATGGGGAAAAAAATTATTTCACCATAAATTATCAATTTTAACGACTTTTTTTCCGTGCTTCTTTCATTTTTTGTGGATGGTATAGTAAATTAATCGAATGCCATTTAACATAAACTCTTTTTAATAAAAAACGTGTAAAAAATAATTAAAAACCTAGACTGACTTCAATAAAAATGTATTGCCAACAGGCAGGAACTTTAAATTGCCAACTGGTAGGAACTAAAAGATAATAATATTAAAATGAAATTGATTGAACGATAAAAGAATTCACGGTTTTAAATCGACGAGGAACACTCCTGCGCTGACCTGACGAGGGGGATCAATTTCGCTGATGATTTGGTTTTGCTTGTACCACACAATATCAGGTAGATCTGGCCAGGTCCAGAATTTTCCTTTTTTTTTCATTGCCGATACTGCGATTTCACCATTCTTGTCGGGATCGGACATCTTGAGCCCTGGATAAAATTTGCCACAATATTTTACAAAAACATAGCAGTCATTTTGTGGAGCCAGAGGAGAAGGTATCTCAGCGACAGGGGCCTGTTCGTCAGCGCGGGGGTTGATGGGTCGATCTTCAGAAACTGCAACAATGGAAGGACCTGATTCAGCTGCAAACATTCCTTCAATATCTGATTCGCTGGCAGAATCGTCTTGAAGCTGGCAGTATCATTGTTCTGCTTCTTCTTCCTCCCTCTTTGTTTTGGGTTTGCAGGTTGGGTTTGCGATTTATCTTGAACCGAGTGTCACATTGTTAGGAACTGAAGTGCCGATTTTTCACAAAAATGTCTGTAGAACACGAACGAAAGAACATTTCAATTCGCTAATGGTCGCATTTCGTAGCTGATATTATTGGTTTGAATGAACTTATCAGCACCGTCAGGAAACTAAAAATCGTCCATCCAGAAAAGACTATTCTAATATCACAAAAATAAGTTGATTTTGCCAAAACTGTTACCATAGCACTAGCCTTCGTTGATTAGGAAGATAATGTTGGCAAGCCCAGAGTGAAGAGGTTGGTAGCTAGTGGAGGCAGCGCACCCATTGCAACCGCGAAAAAACTCGTCAGGCCCTCCAGAGCGCACTAATGTCACCAATACCTATGTTGTCACATTGTTAGGAGCATGTCACAAAGTTAGGGCATTCTACGGTATTTGTTTAAAAACTTTTTGTGAAAATTAAATACGCTGCAATAAAATCCAATTTAAGGATTTTTTAAATGTTTGCAGTTGTTATCGATCACAAAGGTTATTATCACTTCTACTTCGCACTTCTTGGTAGATTACAAAGGTTCTTTATACGAAAAAATAAACCTAAACGTGTTTCCGTGTCCGAGACCGCTTCCAACGCTTTAGCGAATTTTCGTGACTCGGAAAATTTTAATCAAAATTGTTTGAAAATTTCTTCATTGAATTCCGTTTTGAGGCATTCTGAAACGATTCTTGAAGTTTGCGCTTTTTCATATATATATATATATATATATATATATATATATATATATATATATATATATATATATATATATATATATATATATATATATATTGGATGTGTCATTCCAGACGATAACTCTCCTTGGGATTGAGATAAAAATACCGTTCTTGCGCCAAAAAATCAAGCATTCCAAACGAAAGGATGATTTTGTTGGCCAACAATTTTCGAGCACATTAAATTGGTCAATTTTCGAAAAATGTACTGAAAAAATCACTAAAAACGGCCAAAAATCATTAAATTTATATTCTTAGCTGAAATTTAGTTAAAAGTAACGATTAAATAGGACATTTTTATGCTCTAAAACGTACTTGAATTTCATTAATATTTGGTTAAAAATATATAAAAACTGCAAAAAAATCTAAAAATCAAAAATCTCCTTTGACTTGCCGAATTTTATTTAGAATGAGTTTTTTGCAATAGAATTGGTTTTAAAAATTTCTTTCCACTGAAAATGTTCAAATTTCAATCAATTTAACACAGTATAATACGATATGGTTTATGAAAATTTGCTCATACGATCATGCTGCATGACTGGAACTTTTTTTTCCGAGCGGAAGGGGTACGTTTGTGCCTCTGAAGGGTTAACTCCTGTGACCTTTCCTCGCGGATAACGAACGTGTCGGATAGGAGTGGAAATGTATTGTTGAGTCTGCAAAATTTAGGTTTCGCCATAAATCTCTACTTGAATCCACGCTTTATCTGCGTCTCTCTGAATGACCGACACCGGGTAATTGGAATGATTCCCAGAAGCTGAATATCCCATCCATTCCCACTGTTCGTAGGCACCCGTGCATTTTGGTCAGCTGTCGGACCCTCATCATTCATGATCCTAAATTCAAGGAACCACATAAATACATGTGTACAGACAGGTTTTTTTTTCGGAAAAAGGTTTGCTATGACTTTCAATAACAAACCTTTTAATCTAATCTATGTTTTTAAACCTTCGCCAAAAATATACCATACCTACACTACTTTATTTCGGGGAAACCAACTGAAAGGGAGGTAGTTGAATGATGACGTTATTCGTTTTCGTCCTCAGTTTGTTTCTGCCAAGATGCTTGAACTCTGGAGCTAATATGTAACTGTATATTGCTCTGTATATAAATAAATAAATATATATATATATATATATATATATATATATATATATATATATATATATATATATATATATATATATATTGTATTTAAAGAAATGCGGGGGAAAGGATGAAAGTTTCACATTCCCAAGGGTGGTGTGGAAAAAGGGGCTGATGGAACTGGGGACACACCATGGAACTGGATATGACCAATATGACGTTGGAATTTACAACTTTCAAGAAAACACGAACTCAGGGTAGTTATAATACAGTCATCGTACCTAAACTTGACTGAAAATGGACGGAACGTACCAACATACCCAAAATGCACAAAAAAAGAAAAGTGCAACATCCAAGAAGGGGTGCAAAATATAAACTCTAAAATGGAGATTCACCATAACAATTATCCGATTAACTTGGATAGTTGTGGGAGATGAATATATTGTACGTGCTCCACATTCGAGTTGAACTAGACATTTATTTATTTATTAACGGGCAAGCCCAATTACGTAATACGTATAAGTCATTCTAACGGTGGTTGTAAGAGTCCATACATTTTCAATTATAAATAAATGGAGAGTTTGAGATGGTTGATTTGAGCGTTGAAAGGGGGAAATTGAAAAAATCGAAGTCGGGATTCATCATCAAAAATAGGTTAGTACAGCGCGGAAGTCTTCGGAAAGGTCGATTTCGTTGGTAATTTGTCAGAGAGAAAGGAACGAAGAAGAGTGGAGGCGAACGAGAAGCTGAGCGTGGGGCGAAAAGATTTAATATGGAAACGAGGGCATGACAGTTAATGTTCAGAAGCTTGAACAGCATAGTGAGGTCAGCCGAGCAACAACGGTTCTCGACCGTGCTCAAGTGGCATTTCTGGAGCAACTGATGATATGTAATATTCTCTGAGGGGATGCCCCTTTTGAAGCACATATGCTGAAGGAAATTGTTCTGCACTCGTTCTGGACGGTACTTATGAACAACATATGCAGGGGACCAGATGGTCGATGCATTTTCCAATATCGGCAGAACAAGGGCTTTATAGAGAACTACAATGGCTGGAATGCTGGTGAACTCACAGGTATTACGCTTTAAAAAGCCGAGGGCACGCATTGCTCGATTTGCCAGCCTCTCGAAACGACCAGAAAAGCTCAGCTGCTTATAGCACAGAACTCCCAAATTGGTCATTGCTCTCACTCACCGCAGACGAGAGCTACCCAAGACATATTCATTCCAAATAGGCTGGGAAGTACGATGGAGCGTCATAACGGATCATTTTGATGGGTTTAAGTACAGGTGGTTTGATGTACACCATGCCTCCAATCTCTCGGCAGCCAACTGCAGGGTTTCGGTATCTGAAGAGGTGCGGATGTGTCAGAAAATCTTAAGATCGTCTGCAGTAGACACCTTACACTAGTTGGAAGGACCCCCACGACGCTATTAATCATGAAAATGAAACACAGTGGTCTGAGATGGCTGCCTTGAAGGATACCCGATGACGCAGGAAAGGCCAGGGAAAACTGGCCTCTTACCCGAACAACCAGCTGTCGGTCGGCTAAAAATGTTCTCATCCATTCAAGAAAGGAGCCATGGAGAACCAACGTTTTCAAATGCTCATGTGGGATAGTTTATCAAATGCCTTGGTGTAATCAGTCGAGATGACGTCGGTCTGGAGACCATCCTGGAAGCCATCCATGACAAAATCCTGGAATTCCAACAAGTTGGTAAGAAAACCATACTGTTCATTGCAGATGCAGGAAGAAAATCCAAGTGTGAGATGATCTACAACGAGCTTTTCAAGAATCTTAGGTATGGTTGATAGGGAGCACACAGAACGTTAATAGTTCACAACACTCTTATCTCCATCTTTATGAATTGGTGTGACAAAAGATGTATTCCACTCTGTGGGAAAGTTTCCTGATATGAGTGATTTCTTGAAGAGAGGGGTGAGCGGGAAAGACAAGTTTACCGAGAATTGCTTCAGGAGGATGGGGGGAACTCTGTCTGGCTCCGTACCCTTTCTCATATCCAATCGGAACAGAACATGTGAGACCATGACCTCAGTGACGCGAAGTTCACCCAGGGATATAATATCCTGAACAGGGTAGGTGGACACGTTCTGTACAGGGAGCTCAAAAACTCACGAAAAGTGCGCGAAGAACAAAAATCAGCAATCCTCTCCGGCTCCGACTCCCGGGCATCACGAAATGACATGCAACTGGGAAAGTTATTTCCTCTTTTAATGTAGTTGAAGAAGTTCCAGAATGCCTTCAAGTCACCCGGAATGGACTCCTGAACACGAAGGAGGTAGGCAGCGTACATTTTATCTAACTTGGCCTTACACTGAGTGCGAAGAGATGAGAAGAGGCCATATCCCAGACCAGTAGTTTTATAAAAGGCATGGGTGGTTAACTTTTGACGGGTCATAGAAATTAGAGAGCGATCGAACCAATTGGGAAGAGAGGTGCTGAAATTCGAAGTTTTGGGGACGTGATAGTCGATGGCATTGTAAACGGTGGTATAAAAGTTCTTCAATGCCTCATCCAGTGACCCAGCCACAATCATCTCCCAGTCACATGTCTCAAAAAACTTATTCATAGCTCCAAAATCGCCTTTTTTTGAAATTACTTGAGAATCTGTGATTATGAAAAAAAGGAGTCGGTGCCGTCTGGGACCATGATGGAAAATTCTAGTGGGGAGTGTGCTATATCAGCTGGAACCAAAGAATCTGCTTCTCTTAGGTTACATATGGTGGCATTCGATAAAAGGAGATCTAGGAAATTACCAAATGGGTTGGCCATAAGATTAAATTGTTGGAGTTCGTGGAGCTGCATCGCTTCATGTACGAGCCTACCCCTCGAGCCAAGTCTCTCCGAAAAACCTTCCTCAGATTGGCGCCGCCAACCAATATCCGGAAAATTGTAGTCACCAACAATCACTAATTTGATATCAGGGTGAGCTGAGGAGATGGAATCCAATTCGGTAAGGTGCAAATCGAGAAGCTCTGCTGGTTGATCGCCAGGTAGATAGATGCAACCAATGACAAGCCTGAAGTCAGTAGGGGCAACGAAAACATGTTCAATGTGATCAATTGTGTTCCATTTATATGCTCGGTATTTGTATGAGACAGCAATTAAAACTTCCCCACCAATGATTTTATTTGAGCGACAACGTTCGATTGTTTGACAACGATCGATCAGTTCTGAAAATATTGTAATTTGTGAGCCTATGTTTTTTTTTTAATTAATTTTATTGGCATTACATTTTTGTTTACAGCCACAAGATTGAAGGACAATAGATTATTTAAATATTTATATTAATAATAGTAATAATAATTCTTAATAAATTTAAACAGTTCTTTATACACAAAAATGTCCCTTGCTGATAAAATTTGGCAGTATTCTAGGTCTGTCTTTCCTAAAATTGCACTGAAGAACACTATTCTCGGTCCATCGTGATCCGGGCACTCCATGATCATATGCTCCAGTGATCCGCTTGGTATCCACAATTTCGACATTGGGCAGTTTCCCTCTGGTTTATGCGGTTCAGGAATGAGTCACATATGCCACAGTTTACTCTTAGGCGGGATATGGTACGTACTACGCGTTTCTCGATGCCTTTTTTATAAAACCACTGTACTTGCAGGGGGTTGGGTTGAATCCTTTTATAAAATAGGACGTTGTTGGAACCAACGAATCTTGCCTTCCATTTTTCCTTATGTTTTTGGTTGATGTATGGAATCAAATCTTCAGCCATAATGAGAAAATTCAGTGGGGGTCCATTATCCGCCCCTTCCTTCGCCCACTGATCCACTTGTTCATTCGGCCTCAAGCCTACATGTGCCTTCACCCAGATGAAGTCTACCTTAATCCCCATATCCGTACAGTGCGTCAATAGTCGGAGCAACTGGGCGATGAAGCCGTTTTTAGCTCTCTGAATGTTACATGTTTTTAGTAGCTGTAGTGTACTGAGAAAGTCGGTACATATAAGGTAAACATCGTCATTCCTCCCAGGTCTCACAACATGTTCGATGGCTTTTACAATTGCCGTTACTTCAGCATTGAAGCTGGAAGTCATCTGCGTTAGTTGATATTTTTCGTGATAATTGTTGGAAGCATCGAAGAAAGCACATCCAACTGAGTTCCTGGACTTCGAGCCATCAGTGAAGATTTGCACAGATTGTGGCCATTTAGAGTAAACAAAGATGTTAAATTTGTCATTGATATTATGCTCTTCTCGATTTCCATAAGAAAAGTTCCAGTCATGCAGCATGATCGTATGAGCGAATTTTCGTAAATCATCGTATTATATAATATTAGATTGTTTTGAAATTTGAGCTTTTTGAGTGCAAGTAAATTTTTAACTATTGATTTTATTGCAAAAAACGTATTCTATAATACTCTCCAGTTCAAATAGAGGTTTTAAATTTTTAGCTTTTATGGAGTTTTCATCGATTTTTTAGCAAATTTTAATGAATTTTAAGTACATTTTACAGCATAATTTTTTACATAAATTTTTGAATGTTCTATTTCATAGTTAATAGACTTTATTTGAGCAATATTCTACCAGCAAATGTGAGTTAAACGATTTTTAGCCGTTTTTAGCTATTTTTAGTGATTTTTTTAGTACATTTTTTGAAATTCGACCAAGTTAATGTACTCAAAAAGTGTTGTCCAACGAACTCATCCTTTCTTCTGAAATGCTTGATTTTTTGGCGAAAGAACGAAGTTTTTATCTCGATTCTATCGAGAGTTATCGTCTGGAATGACACATACATACATATATATATATATATAATTCAGGATAATCTTCTTGACTAGTAAAAATTCGATATAAACGAGATTTTTTGAGGTAGTGACCAAGCTAGTCTTGTGTTTCAATGTATTTTATTTTTCCATTATAGCGACGTTTCGGCCCTTGATACGAGCCCTATTCATGCTTATATATTGCCTGGTATGTAGTTGTTAATAATACATAGTAATTAGTTGATACCAAATAGACATATTGGGTCCCATCAACTCGGAAAACAAACAAAACTGACTTGGTAATGCCATTCCAAGTCAGTTTTGTTTGTTTTCCGAGTTGATGGGACCCAATATGTCTATTTGGTATCAACTAATTACTATGTATTATTAACAACTACATACCAGGCAATATATAAGCATGAATAGGGCTCGTATCAAGGGCCGAAACGTCGCTATAATGGAAAAATAAAATACATTGAAACACAAGACTAGCTTGGTCACTACCTCAAAAAAATCTCGTATATATATATATATATATATATATATAGATATATAAAAGCGTTAAAATCCAGGAATAATTTCAGAATGCCTCAAAACAGATTTCGATGAAGAAAATGTTTGAAAATTTTATTTTAAAATTTTTGGAGCCATTGCAATAGCTTCATTTTCCAAGAAAATTCGCTAATTGAACAACTTTTACCGGTATCATCAGCTCTGAGTAAGTTAACGTGAATGGTGATGGTTTGTTGGAACAATGGAGTCTTGAAATATCTAAATCTTCTTGCGTGAAACTGTTGACGAGTAAGGGCATGTTCATACTGGTATTGGATGCCAATATGTTCGTACTTAGTCGGCGTACGTCATCAACTATAGGCCGACTGTGTGATTTCAGTTTCAAGATGAAGCGATCTGAGAGCATTTGATATCGGAGGTTCAAAGGATATTCACCAGGTTCTGCCAATAATGCGTCGATAGGTGTTGCCCGGAGGAAACCCATACACTTTCGGATACATTTGAACTGAAGTCTAGCCAATTTAAGAATATTTGTCTTGCTATCGTTGCCATAGAAGATCGCTCCATAATCGATTATTGCTCTGATAGTTGCTCGGTAGTATAAGAGCGCTACCTCTGGATCTGCTCCCCAGTTCAAGCTGGTAACCATCTTCAGTATATTGTAGTACCGTTCTGCCTTTTTCGATATATGATCTATATGTGGCTTCCCTGTCAGAGTTTTATCGAGCCAGACTCCAAGAAATTTGACCTGATGTTGTATACGAAAGATGTTCCCCGCTATTTCCACGGTTGCTCCTACGTTTAATCGCCTCTTTTTAGTGAAAGGAACCAATACCGATTTGTCAGCGGAGAACTTCAAACCCTTCAATTCGCTCCACGTTTCTAGTTGTCTCACGAACTCCTCCAAACGCTCTTTTCCCGATTCCATGAACTGCATTCCACAAAGACACAGACGTTGCCAGCAAATTGAATGATCTGGAAATCTTGCGGTACTATATCCTCTATATCCCCAACGTAAATGGCATATAGTAACGGGCTTGAAATTCCTCCCTGCGTCAATCCCTGAGATGACATTCTGGGACCAAATATCTTATTATTCACACGTATATGTACCTGCCGAGATTCATACAGTGCAACAATACTTCGACTGCATGAAGCTGGGAGGCCGATCGTTCGTAATCTTCCATACAGAACATCTAGCAGCACCGCGTCGTATGCTCGGGATGCATCGAGAAATAACGCTAGTGTGATACGTCGTGTTGTTAGTGAGTTTTGAATACTTGACACCAATCTCGATAATCCATCGTATGTACTTCTTGCTCTTCGAAAACCATATTGAGATTTTGGCAATATTCCAGATACCATTCCACTCTTGTTTTTACTGGTCGTTCCATTTTTTTAATTGCGCACGAGTTGAGTGATATCAATCGATAGGATGACCACACTGAGGGAGGTTTACCAGGCTTTAAAAACGGTATGACTAGGGTTTGTTTCAATTCGTCGGGGTATGATCCATTTGTCCAGAATTCATTGAATAATTTCACCATTGCCTCTTTTTTACCAATGTGAAGGTTGGATAATATGGGATACACTATGTCATCAGTACCTGGTGCTGTATTAGACGATTTTTTTAGATTTGATTCCACCTCAAGCAACGCGAAGGGGGACTGAAGAGTAGGATTCACGATGTCTGTGTTATTAGCCTCTTCGGGGATACATGGAGGTACCCAGGGAGGAGCACAAGTCTCCAGCAATTCCTGTATCCATTCTTCTTCTTCCATCGGTTGTGAGTTTGCTGATTTTCGGTTTTTCAACTGTTTGAGTTTTCTCCATATTTCTCTTATGGGAGTAGATTTAGTTAACGTGAGACAGTAGGAGATCCAATTTTCCTTTTTTGCTTTCCAAGTGGTTTGCTTATAATTTTCATGTTTTGTGTTGTACATTGAAAAGTTGGTATGAGATGAGCCTTCTATATTCTGCAGCTGCTACCTCGCGCTCTTGAAGAGCAATTTGGCATTCATTATTCCACCAGTAGGCTCCTGCATCTTTCTTCTTATGGGGGCTATTTTGTGGAATGGATACCTCACTTGCTCTGTTCAGTACCTCTATGAATGACTTGTAATCCGATTCCGATGCGTTTTCTTGCTCCGAGTTCAATATCTCCCGGAATCGTGCCCAATCAGCCTGATCTATCCTCCACTTTCTTATGGGATATATAATTTGGTTAGGTTCGAACACTGCTGACGAAAATAATATCGGAAAATGATCCGAATCCATAGGATCGATCATAACATCCCATGTAAAGCTAGATGCCAAATTTGGAGAGCATAGCGTAAGATCGACGGTTGAAATTTGATTGGAGTTGACGCAGGGAACCAAAGTTCTGCTTCCATTATTCAAGTATGCCAAATTCGAAGCTTCTAAGGCCTCAATTAAGTGAAATCCCTTTCTGTCGGTGAAGCTTGAACCTACACTAACATGGTGCACGTTGAAATCTCCACCAATGATTTTTGGGTTGGGGATAGAGTCAAGGAATGCTTGCCATTGTTGATCAGTAATGACTTCATTGCCATGCTTGTATAAAGATATCACGTTCAGGCGAACTCCAGCCCTAAATTTGAGTGTGGCTCCCACAAACTGAATTCCATTTGTATGTACGACTCGATCCGTGATATCCTCATAGTTTATATCTTCGTGAATCAAGAGGGCAGAACCACCCCAACCGTCTTGTCTGTCGTCTCGCAGGATTTTATGGTTAGGTTTCAGCCATGTCTCGCTGATTGAACCTATCTGGATATTTTGGTGTTTGAAAAGTCGTTCAAAATCATTCTTTTTGTTCTTAATTGATCTCGCATTCCACTGAAATGATCTTAATTCGTTTCTTGCTAAGTTTGTTCCCATATGTTTTTATAGATTGTTATTGTTGTTATCAATTATTACAATAATATTATTTGCTATAGTTTATCAAGCATTTATTTATGATCGGGGGAAATTCCTGAATATCATTCAAATTCGGTCTTTTCATGTGTCCTGCGTACGTTTTACTTGAGATGAAATTTTTTGCATCGTTGTAGGAAATATTCGTAGTACCCATAATTGATTTTACTGTTTTCTCAGTTTGAAATTGGGGGCAAATAGACTGATTTGTATAAGGAATTTAGGTGCCCCCCCCCCCCCCAGAGGTGCAATGGGGGCCTAAATCCTCATAAATCAGGTAGAGGAGGTAACAGGCATCCCGTCAGAGAGATACCACCCCTACTAATAGCTTTTAATGAGCCATGTTCGGGGAAGGTTGATTTTTCAGTCACCTGGAATTCAATCCAACGCCAAACCAGCTGCCAAAAATGATCGAGAACAGCCCGCAGCGCCCATTGATTCATCAACGGGACGCCGACAGCGCTATCTCTGGTGTTCTGACGGGAGCTTGATGGGCCTCTCAGGAGGTAACTCTGTTACACTCCTCCCCTTAGAGACATCCTTGATTGAAGATCAAGGATGGTAACTGGGTGGAATAGTTAATAGCTGAGAACTAATGCTCATTCAATCATAAATAGCTGCATTGGTGTTTTGAGGATGGGGGAATAGAAATTAAAACAGGATTGTCAATGAAGCTTCATGAGAAGTATCTTCATTGAACAATTGGACAAAACGGATGCTCAACTATGGAGACTTATACCCTAGGAAATCAAAATATACATAGAAATTAATTTGCCAAACATTGGGGACTTTTAAATTAAATTGCCAAACTATGGGGACTTAAATGGCGCACTAACCTGGTAATTGACATATAGCAATACTCAGGTGGCATGAAATTTAAATAATATAAAATGAATTTGCCCAACTTAGGGGACTTAAATTGTGCACTAACCTGGTAATTGACATTATAGCAATATTCAGGTGGCATAAAATTGAAAGAAAATATGGTATATAAAATATAAAAGGGGAATAAAAGAGAAAAATTATAAGTCAAAGACCAATGAAATTATTTATATACCAAAGGGTGATAATGGAGATTCCTTCTGGAACCCCGGGCCATGTTTCTTCTGAAACATTAACGCCCCAAAAATAGTGGATTGGACTACTAGGCGTCAGCCATGCATAATCCAAACCACGCTCTGCTACCATATAAGGAATTTAGGTGCCCCCCCCCCCCCAGATGTGCAATGGGGGCCTAAATCCTCATAAATCAGGTAGAGGAGGTAACAGGCATCCCGTCAGAGAGATACCACCCCTACTAATAGCTTTTAATGAGCCATGTTCGGGGAAGGTTGATTTTTCAGTCACCTGGAATTCAATCCAACGCCAAACCAGCTGCCAAAAATGATCGAGAACAGCCCGCAGCGCCCATTGATTCATCAACGGGACGCCGACAGCGCTATCTCTGGTGTTCTGACGGGAGCTTGATGGACCTCTCAGGAGGTAACTCTGTTACACTCCTCCCCTTAAAGACATCCTTGATTGAAGATCAAGGATGTTAACTGGGTGGAATAGTTAATAGCTGAGAACTAATGCTCATTCAATCATAAATAGCTGCATTGGCGTTTTGAGGATGGGGGAATAGAAATTAAAACAGGATTGTCAATGAAGCTTCATAAGAAGTATCTTCATTGAACAGTCGGGACAAAACGGATGCTCAACTATGGAGACTTATACCTTAGGAAATCAAAATATACATAGAAATTAATTTGCCAAACATTGGGGACTTTTAAATTAAATTGCCAAACTATGGGGACTTAAATGGCGCACTAACCTGGTAATTGACATATAGCAATACTCAGGTGGCATGAAATTTAAATAATATAAAATGAATTTGCCCAACTTAGGGGACTTAAATTGTGCACTAACCTGGTAATTGACATTATAGCAATATTCAGGTGGCATAAAATTGAAAGAAAATATGGTATATAAAATATAAAAGGGGAATAAAAGAGAAAAATTATAAGTCAAAGACCAATGAAATTATTTATATACCAAAGGGTGATAATGGAGATTCCTTCTGGAACCCCGGGCCATGTTTCTTCTGAAACATTAACGCCCCAAAAATAGTGGATTGGACTACTAGGCGTCAGCCATGCATAATCCAAACCACGCTCTGCTACCATATAAGGAATTTAGGTGCCCCCCCCCCCCCCCCCAGAGGTGCAATGGGGGCCTAAATCCTCATAAATCAGGTAGAGGAGGTAACAGGCATCCCGTCAGAGAGATACCACCCCTACTAATAGCTTTTAATGAGCCATGTTCGGGGAAGGTTGATTTTCCAGTCACCTGGAATTCCATCCAACGCCAAACCAGCTGCCAAAAATGATCGAGAACAGCCCGCAGCGCCCATTGATTCATCAACGGGACGCCGACAGCGCTATCTCTGGTGCTCTGACAGGAGCTTGAATGACCTCTCAGGAGGTAACTCTGTTACATTTGAGGCTGCATGGTGCGGCTTGCAATTTACACATTTCTTATCCAAAGCTGTGCATTCTGATTTATCGTGACCTTCACCACACAATTCACATCGGATTTGGGCTTTACAGTTATCTTTAAAGTGTCCATATCTCCAGCACTGAGTGCATTGAATAACTTTTGGTATAAACGGTTTGACTTCGCAGCGTACGTATAGGATTGTCACATAGTCTGGAATCGATTGGCCTCCTAGTGTTATACCAACGGATTGAGTTCGTATATATGTGGTGGTTTTAGTTGTTTCGTTCATCAATGGCCTATTAAATCTCTTTACTTCTAAGATCTCTAATTCCTTACCCTGGGGATCCCGCATATGTTTCCTAATCTCATGTTCATTCAAACTGGTGTCAATTCCTGCGACTACACACTTACGTTTGACTAAATACATTGGAACTGTTGCTCTAAATCCTTTGTCTTTCAATATTGGGGAAACCAAAAGTTTATTCGCAGACATGAAGTTGTTCAGTTCTACTCTGATTTTATTCCGACCTACTTTACTTATGACTTGTATATGATGAGAAATATCAGGGTGATTTTCATGTAGCAGTTTCCCCAGCACCATCGGGTGCATACGGGAGATACCATTTCCATCTGTACTTAAGCTTTCAATAACTACACAGAAAGGTCCAATATCAGAAGCACGATATAATATAACTGCGGTCTCTATAGGTACATTGGTGGAATCCGTTTTCCGTAAATCGGGAGGTTTATCTTTCTCTAAATCTTGATTGACCATAGTTTCGTGAGCCGTTATAAAGGGGGACTATCCTTCTCCCTTGTAATCGGAGATAGAAGTTGTTTATGACTCACTTCTGTCAGTTGTGGAGTAAACAAAACAACGGTGTTCAAGGCCGGAGATCCGCACTCGTCGAACTCTCAAGGTAGCTCGTCGAGCCTAAGTTCTTCGGTAGCTACATTAGGAGAAAGCCAGATTTCAGATAGAAAGTTAAAAATGAATTGGCCTTTGCTAGTTTAAAGAGCGTTTGGAGGAGGCACGGTTGTGAGGGTACCAAAGGTAACTATCTGAGGCTCATGATTCACGTATTTAATTGTGATGTTTTTTCACCAGCCTCTGTTCTGTTTTTGAGTTCTCCCCTAAGCTGATTCAGGTATGAACGTTGGTTTAGAGTTTTATCGGACGCAGTTGAGAAAGGAGGATTGGCCTTACAACGGTTTACAATAAGAAATTTTGTAGCGGGCTGTGGGTTACCAAAAGACACTTTAAGAGGGCGGCAAACTTTTTCTAGCTAGCGATCACATATACGTGAAACGCTCTGGATTAGGCTTACCAAATCAGGAGATAGCTCGTTGAGTTTTTTCTTTGAACCTCCTCAGATCCTCCTCAATCAAAGAAACATTAGACCCAAAAAATCCTAAATCACAACGTTTGGGGCACGGCGACGACGGTCCTCCAGCTCGGCCATCATTTCCTCAAAAAGCTGGAACGAACTCATACGTGACTGAGGCTAGGCAGGTTTCCCCGAACCAGCCGTTCTCTATGATGCCGACGACTTTTCGAGTAACCTGAGACGACGATCAACCGCGGTGTGCTTCTCATCTAAATCACGCCTAATCTCGGACAAGGCCTCATGATTCGATAGGCAAGCCTCTACTTTACCAGTTAAATCTGAAGTTTGAACTGACAATTCGTTTCGGGTTGTACTAGCCTCCTCTTTCATTTCAGACCGAATTTTCCTATTACCGGCCTGCAAACCTTCTAGTAGTGCCTCCAATCTATCCATTCCAGATTTGCAATTAAAGCACTTCCAGTTTGCCTTATTAGTCTTATTCAGCTTGAGAAAATTCTCCTCTTTGAATCCTGCTCACCCAAAATGAAATGATCCGCCACAAAAGACGCAAATCATTCTGTGATGAACATGAGATGGACATGAAAAGGAGGTGGACGCTACAACAAACGGGTATGGTTCCTTTTTGGTCATGTAACTTATCAAAAAGGAAATCTTTAACTCAAATTTTTGGCCCCAATTTACGATCGGATTAACACGAAAAATCAGAAAAACCGACATTTTCCACCTTTGTTTTGAGCTTGTTACTTCGACCTGGAAAGGCTGGATTGTCATCAACAATATTATCATGATTATTATAGCAAATTAAATCTGCAACGATTTGAGACCAAAAGAGTTATTGTAGGATCAACAATCTTGAAGATACAGAATTCAAACATTTTGCAAAATTCTCAGATTACGCAATTTTCAGTAAAAGTTCGTAATTTTCAACTATTTGTGTTTTTGAAGGCCAAGCTTATATTGTTCGACAACGTCTCCCATCATTCCAATGGACTCAACTGGGATCTCAGTGTATCCTCTCAAATCAACACCCCCTCTATCCTTCCCTTTTCACTTCCCTTTTCTCTGTCCCCCCTCGCACTCTCTCTCTCTCTCTCTCTCTCTCTCTCTCTCTCTCTCTCTCTCTCTCTCTCTCTCTCTCTCTCTCTCTCTCTCTCTCTCTCTCTCTCTCTCTCTCCCTCCCCCTCGAATATATGTTGCGAGCAATGTTTGATAGACTGGAAGATAATAATGTCATCTCAATTTGTAGGGACTAACTGAAACAGTTTGCTGAGTATAATGAACAGAACTGCGGTTTAAAAATAACGTATTTTGCTGAATGAATCAATTTCGAAATTGAAACGTAGATATTTCTTGGGTATAAATGTGAAAAGCACCGCGGCAGGGATGTTGAACGTGCAAGGACAACCATCAGACCAATTTACAAATGGAAGGGATAAAGGCACGACAAAGGCGTGGCGATATAGTTGAAGCTAAAATATAACTCGCTCCTGCGCAACAATTAATTTTCCCGGTTATTGCCGGCAAACTGTCGATGCACCTGGCATTAATTTATTGTAAACATTATTGGAGTTGTAGCCCTTCGAATTGGAGAAAGGCCGTTAACTGAATGAGTCCACTTATACCTTCTACCTGAGCCGCGAGCTGGTGGGTAAAAACATTGACCTCAACTCTCCCCAATGGAGGGATGAATCGGTCACTGGGACCATTACGAGATTAAAACTGAAAAACGGGCAAGGGTGGGCTGGGGGAGGCAAGCTAGGTGCTGCCCCTCAATTCGATATTGCTCCATCCCTCTTGTACTGGTAGTTGCCTCTGAAATGGAACTGGAAAGCTCGCAGAAACGCTCAGGTCAGCAAGTGCGGCTTGTTTATACACCTACTTTGGCTCAGGCTGCCGTGTTATACATCAGTCACGCTAGATAGTCTTTGTTAAAACCACATGTCAGCTTCAAAGTACTAATGTTAGGCCTTAAAAAAAAAGAAGAAGAAGAAAAAAAAAAAAAAAAAACTCAAACCCACAGTCCGTGCGCGCAGGACACACACGGGAGCGCTCTGTCGGGAGAACGCGGCATTGGCGGGGGAGGAATGGGCGGTACAAAGGGTAGAGTGACTCCGAGTACCTCCAAAACTCCGAATTAATATCTCGTAAAACAGTTTCTTCGTGCATTGCGATAATTTTTACCGGTTTTTATGGATGTCACCCGTCCATATGGATGTTTTATGGATGTCCGTGCCATAAAAAGGAATAAGATAGAAAGAATGAAATTGATAATGTGTTGTTTCGCTTGTTTGTAGTGAACAGCGAGGGTCGTCCAATATGTCATGGTTAGGTAGGTAGACTTTGTACCAATCGTACAAATGATTGTTGGGATACAAGTCTGCTCCCGCGGAGAATAATCCTACGGCGGTTCCCTTACCAGCGGCCGGTAGGTGAAGAGTTTGCTCCGGTAAGTGGCCTTCGCTCGTAGCCGATGAAAGTTTTGGAACATAAGGTGGTTCACCATCATGTTTATGTGACTCTGTATTTAGAATCAAGAAAACTCTTGTGATGGAAGGCCCCGCATCAATTTTAATTTCAGCAGGGAGCAAGTTCTGGGGGACCGTAATTTTCAGTTTATTTTCACAGGCTTCTGTCAGTGGTGAGAAACTTTGGAAATGTGCATAGAATTGATCGTGTACTACTTATCACAAGATGAGACGTCACCGATATGCATCTTACCAGCACGACGCATATATTCATGACAATGTTCTTTTTATGCTAATAATGCTAGATGGGTAACACGTCAATGTCAACTATTTATTCATGCGGTGCCTTCCCCTAGCCCTTTGTACTGTCTGTGACGACCTTATTATTAAAATATAAGTCCAATAACATTGTGTAGTCTTATATGTAGACCCATCAGCGTTGGGAGCATACTTGTACAATGAGAAGGACGCAATGGGAGCTAAGTTGTAAAGTGTGGTAAAAGTTGCAGGAGCAGACTCGTATAATTTTGCAAAGATGGGAGCAGACTCGTCATTACCCGGGATATCCAAGTAAAGACGAGTGATGTGATTTCAAAATGGTTAAGTCTGCCCAAGGGATGATACTGGAAAAATCATGAAATCTTGCTGATCTGGAAATGTTAAGGAATTTTAGTAGAACGAACGAAAATCGCGAAGTTGTGTCTGACGAGAAGAATACGAAAACTTACTAAGTAGATACGTGATTACAAAATATTTTCGTTGTTTGTTATAAATTCCATCAATTTGTAAAAATTAAATTCAAATTTGTTTTGACTTACTTCTTTCTGTTGACAGCAACAACATATTTCTGTTTCCGCTCCGGATGTGAATATTTGAAATGCCACTATTTTTGCGACGCGACGGCGCAACAACAATGTGTAATTTTTCTGGTTAATTGATGAAATGTTTGTTTTTAGTTAAAAATTAAGGGAACAATCAATTTCTTAACTTAAAATAAACACAATTATTAAGAGCTGAGGAGCCAGAAAGAAAAAAGAGCATAATAAAATGTGTTTATTTATATAGTAAGTAGTTAGGTACATCAAATTAATTTGTTTCGTTATTGATGAAGTTTCTAGGTCTAAACAAAGTTGTTTGGTATTAAAAACAATTGTAGTTTTCTCGCTCGCTCGTGACGGAATGTGTAAATGCGGGCAAAAAGCGACCTCGCCTTCAAGACCGCTCGGTCTTGCGGGTCATTGCTTAATCTCAACAAACTGACACCACCCCCCTCCAGCCCATGGTTTGGATGGGGGTAGAAAATTTTAAAATTACTTATGCACTCTTTCGGACACACTCAAGACACCCTCACCCCCACTCCTACTCGTAGACGGAACCGGTTTTGGTTTTACCCCTAGGAAACGAATGGGTCAAAAGCTTAGCGCGTGATTTTTGGCCTATCTTGCCTATCATCGTCAACTGTCATAGAAAATGTTTATTAAAGGGTAGAAAGTCAATCGAAGCCTCATTAAATCACGATAGTGAGAGTTGAGCCTGTTCAGTGTCCGTTATTTCATCCATGATACTACCAAATTTACACTTATAACGGATAAGACCTTTTTATTCTGACAAAATACATAAAACTAGCAAAATAGAGTAAACCCTGAATAAATACTTTTGCCTTGCTTGAACCTCCTTGTATCATGCACGAACGTACTGTGCATTTGGGAGTGACACCGACGACCTTATTCGTGATGTGGGAGTAATAAACTGCAGTACCTATAGAAAGTCAACAAAAGCAGTCGCACCGTCCTTTGTGTTCAGTGGTTTGATCAGTTGGGGTGAACATTGAAACCGCTGACTGCATTTCAGTGTAATTATTCATTTTACGGGATGACATTGTTAGCATCAACAATACAATTATTAACTGTTTATTGTAGGTTCTAATCAGAGCAGGTTCAAAATATACTGTATTTCCCTGGAACGTCATTATCCTCTGATGAAACGTTGTTCAACTTGAAATAACTATTACCTGCTATCAAAGCATCAATAAACTAATTAATTATCAATCAATGGAAATCGTAGGTATCGGCAGGAGTAATTTGATGGTATCCGCATACGGTGGAAGGATATTCCGTATTATAATTAAGGCTTGATTTGAACGTGATTGATGGATGACATGATCTGATATTCTATCCGTGGATCCACTTATAGCTATTATCCGTACACTATCGTGAGGCTGATTATGTAGGTGTTAATTAGCACTAAGACCCCTATGATTATTCTAGGGTTGTACTGAGATTTTTACGATACACTTCTTGTTATACGAAAAATAGCTTGTTATACGAATTTCGTGTATATATCTTCTCTTGTACACTTAATATTTAACTTACTTTGTACGTCACTCATGCTCCATTCGCTTCATCCGAATCGTAGTTTTGAATTACACAAAACAATCCGAAGTGCCGGACACAAAAATTAGAACTGAAAATGAGTTGGTAAGTTGCAGTTCCACTTGTGTTTGAAGCCACAAGAAATTAAGAAATTTCCAAAACCTGTAGGAACTGGTTACTCTTGAAGGTTAATTTAAGATAAGGACCGGTTTCACCAAAGTTTTTCATCGACGTTTACTTATTAAACCAGATATCTTAGTTCAACAATGACGTTCGGTTTCACCATCTCCGGTTCAGACAAATCAATGATCAAATGCACTAGATCGATGATTAAAATTTACCAGCCGAAATTTGGTGGTTAGCTTTCGAAACAGCGATTATTACCAGTTCTTTTCGCCATCTTTGGTTTCTTAACCAAACTTCTGTTTCGCTACATTTCCCTACCTATTTCCTTAGTTTTCTACGTTCACAAAAATGAGCCACAAAGGATTGATGTTTGGTGTTTGGTGCACATTGGTGTTTGAAGACGATTTTGACGAGGATGATGAAGACTTTACTATTCGCAGTCCATGGTGGATTAGGGAGAGTATGGCGGATAACGATCTCAATTGAATCGAATTTGTCTCGAGGTATCGACTTTCAAAAGCTACGGTTTTGTGGGTCCACAAACAGATTGAAGATAACATCGAATACATATCAGTGAAGTCAAGGATATACATATGTGGAATGTGCAAATGCAGTTGTAGAATTGTGTTATAAAATACTCCACGGCACATTACGATATTAAATGGAACAATGTTCCTAGATGGGATTATGTGCCATACGTAGACTGTTGCCATTGAAGTGAAGGGAGATACAAACATAAAAATACAGAGACATGCAACTTGACCATAGATTATAAGAATCTTCTCTGATTATAAGAATCTTCTCTGATTATAAGAATGTTCTCTGTTTCCTGCTCTTTTCGAGTTAAAATAATTATAATAATTACGCAGTGTATCCTACTGTGGAATCTCGAATTCTACAGTGGCTACAGTCATAAAATTTATCGAATACCAGCAAATGATTTGTGAGAGACTGACTCCCGACATTACGAATGGAGGCGAATCCAAACCGTATTTGGATGGAGTATTCCAGTGGTTCGAAATTTTGAGCTGTTGACCTCAAATTCGAATACAGAATTCTTGAAAACCCTCAAATATTATCATTCCTGCACTAGGTTCATAATAATGCGTCACGTTTTGAGGGGTTAGAAGTACGCAACCGTTCAAATCGTTGTTATGGGAAGAATTATGAGAAGAAGAGGAGCGAGAAGAAAGCGCTCGTCATGGTTGTCAACTGTAAGGAACTGGATAGACAAAAGACTGTGGTAGATTCAAGAAGATCATCTCCAACATTCGTTAACGGAGATGTCCCTTAAAGAAGATGAAGAGCAGAGTTGTCGAAGGCAGAATCATATTGAGGGAAGTTTGTTCTTGAGTCCAGTGATGTACGATTATAATGCAGGATTATGATCGGTAGTGGCCTCAAATGTGCGGGTTTGAGAAAGTATAATATATAGCCTTTTCGTTTCAACTATATTTCAATGAAACAAGAATCAACAGGTTTCAAATAGACACGGGGTGCTAATTGGTGGCGGGCGATGGCGGACCAGAGATGAGACATAGAGGTACACACGATAGAGTGATTTAGATAGGTAGCTATCTACTGGCAGTTATAATGGCAACCTTGCATGAGTCATGCGATGTCCAGATAACATCTATGGGCTCAAACAACCGTCGTCATTCTGTCCATTACGGCATCGCCAGCCTGATTGAGGGACGATAATTGCTCCGACTTTATCTAAATAATATCAAACGTTTGTCAAGATTAAATACCTACCTACAGCGGGGTTGAGTCGGTATTTTCATTTCACTTCGTCCACCCTTCCGTGTTTACATTCACGGATGGCATATCACTTCGCAACTAATATTATACTTGCATGTAGATGTATGATGGCTCTCATGTGAAGCAGTCACGTTGCATCCTGCAGAACTGTTTGCGCCTGGATAAACGTGGACACACAAAGCCTTCATAAGGAAAATTCAGCGTTTAAATAATAGAGAAAATTGCCAAGAAATGAATATTAAAACCCCACCACCACCACTACACCAACACCCCCACCACCACCTCTACCACTTATACTGATATTAAACCGAAAAATTCACTGTTAACAATAACCGTTAGATCGTTATGAAGTACCGAACATAAAGGAACTGTGAATAGATTATTCATAGTAATTATATTGAATGTAGATGAAAGTGTGTATGAGGTATCACGTTTGTGCTTGACCAGGGACAACCGGAGGGATGTGGTCAGCCAAGAAATTCCCACGTTTATGTACCTATTCCTCAACATCTAGTAAAGATAGGATTAAACATTTCATTTTCTTCTTCCAGCTCAGCATTAGGCTCTCTAAGAAAATATCTTAGAACTTTTTGCGAATTTCCGTACACAATAAAGCTATTGCAATAGGTCCAAAATTTGTTTACATAAAAACTTTTTAAATTTGCTTCATGTAAAGCTGTTATGAGACATGCTGTAAAAATACCTGGATTTAAATACATTTAATATAGAGGGTGTCGCGCGTTATATCCGGGAAAATTCACCCACGTATTCTGCAACTAATTTCCGATCAAAATTTCCTCGTAGAGTTTTTCTTAAAGCTTTGTTTTCAAGTTATTTAGTTTTTAAGAATTTTTTCGTGAATTCAACCGTAACTCATTAAAACGGCCTTAACACCCTTAATTTCAGAAAAATTTCAAATATGATTATGCCGTTGGAAAGAGTGTTGACTTTCCCATCTCCTTAATGGACCATAAAAGTTTTTTTTGAGATATTTCAATTGGTGAAAAATCAATCTGAAAAGTGAATTTTGTCAAATCTTCAGAATGATCACTTTTTCACACTCTGTAGGTCCAATGAAATTCTACATATCTAAATCAGCCTGTAGTCCTAAAATTTGCGCCAGAGTCTCAGCTTTCCAACAGAATAATCAATTTTATTTTTACTTTGCTAATTGACCTCAAATAATACTTTTTTTTCAAAGTAGGTATTATTATTTCTAATGAAACCACACATGCACACATACACACACACACACATAAAAACATATGTGCGTACATATGTGTGTGCACATGCACACATGTACACATATACATTTGTATACACACAATATACCATATTATATACACACGTAATATAACCACTTACACATAAATATGTACACACATTCATAAATAATTAGATATAAAAATGAATAGAATTAAATAAAATAAAACAATTAAAAAACGAACAAACAAATAGAAAAATATATACAAATAAATGAATGTTAATAATAAAAAACTAATGAAATTTTAGAAAATACAAAAATGAATAATTGATTAAATAAAAATTTAAAAAATTCATAAAAAAATTTAAATAAATAAAATTAAAAAATGTAAAAGAAAGCACAAAAAATTATAAAATAAATAAACAATTATTTATTGATGAATTAGTAAAAATAATCATAATTTAATTCCGTTGAACATTCAAGCCAGGTCTTTCATACGCACGTAGGCCAAAAAAAAAAAAAATAAAAAAAAATAAAATAAAGGCCAAAAAAAAAAAAAAAAAAAAAAAAAAATAAATAAATAAATAAAGGCAAAAAAAATATATATATATAGGCCAATAAATAAAGGCCAAAAAAAAAAAAAAAAAAGGCCAAAAAAAAAAAGACAAAAAAAAAAAATATATATATATATAGGCCATTTCTGCTATTTATTTATTTTTTCTGCTATTACATATATATATATATATATATATATATATATATATATATATATATATATATATATATATATATATATATATATATATATATATATATATATATATATATATATATGTATATATATAGGTATTTATTCATATATATTCATATGTGTGTGTGTGTCCTTCCGGACGATAACTCTCCTATGGCTGAAGATAAAAATTCAGTTCTTGTGCCAAAAAATCAAGCTTTCCAGACGAAAGTTATGAGTTCGTTGGCCACCATTTCTTGAGCACATAAAATTGGTAAAATTTCGAAATGTGCTATAAAAATCACTACAATGACTAAAAATGGCTAAAAATCGTTAAATTTGTATTTTTTTGCAGAATTTTAGTCTAAGGAGGTTTATTAAGAATGAACTAGAACATTAAAAATCTTTGCAGAAATTTATGCTGAAAAATGTACCTACTTAAATTTTTTGTTTAATTGCTGAATGTTGGTTAGAACGATTTTTTTGCCATAAAATTGATAGTTAAAAATTCCTTTTTACTCAAAGTGCTGAATTTTCAAAATAATGTATCATAATGTAGTACGATAATTTACGAAAATTTGCTCATATGATCATGCTGCATGACCGGAACTTATTAAAATGTATTTTTAGTGAATTTCTGAGCAGATTTTATGAAATTTGAGTAATTTAATCTGCTTGAAAATTGGTAGTCAAGAATCCCATCCGTCCATCTGGAAAGCTTGATTTTTTTAGCGCAAGACGAAATTTCCATTTCAATCCTAAGGAGAGTTATCGTCTGGAATGGATCAAACCTCAATACATATACAGGGTGGTCCACGAGTTAGGCTGGAATTGGCTTTATGTTGCATCTAGGAGATTTGATCCTCAATGCGTATAGGCAACATATCAATCGAGTTATCTCCAATGACTCTCCTTGCAAGGGCATCAGCACACTCGTTGCCATGAATACCCACATGGCTTGGCACTCACATAAAAGTAAAGGTAGAGCTTGATGTTATGGCTTGGGATAGCGATATACGTAGGCTTTGTATTAGAGTTACGGAATATTACTCAGAAAAATTCTATCAATCAAAACCAAGATCATTAAAAAATTTATGCGCAAAATAATACTGAATAATGGATTTCAATTTCTTTAATACGTGCCAAAAAAAAAAAAAAAAAAAAAAAAAAAAAAAAAAAAAAAAAAAAAAAAAAAAAAAAAAAATCTTTGAATAGCAAAATAATATTAAGAAAAACGTTTGGCCATTATATTGTTAGTTAACAAAAAAAAAAAAAAAAAAAAAAAAAAAAAAAAAAAAAAAAAAAAAAAAAAAAAAAAAAAAAAAAAAAAAACAATCTAAATATAATACGATACGAAACCCGCTAATACTATAATTCGGAAATTTGCTCATACGATCATGCTGCATGACTGGAACTTTTTCCCCCAATAGAAATCCGACAAAACCAAATTAAGTTACTCAAATTACTTGAAGCTGCTTTTCTAATGAATTAATCTGTTCAAAAGTGAGAAAAAGCTAACAGGGACAAGTGTATTTTTCGACGTCGTCAACACGTCAATATGAAAGCCTCCTCATACTCCCCAACTCCTTCTCACCTTCACAGAAATCACCACCTAACAGTACTTCATCTATGGGTATTTATTTATAGCTTTTGATTTAAATAATTAATGACTGCCGGGGCGGATTCCTTGGAGTGAAGCTTTAGGCTCGAGTGTCAAAGGCCGCAGTCAGAAGATCTAATTGCTTGATGTAATTATCCTGTCACTCGAATCTTCAATGGGAGCAGAGGGTGGGACCCGTAATTCGCATTATTCCCTTCAATTAGACCCAAACAGGACCCGGGGTCCAGGTTGAAGATCCTCCAAGCTGCCTGCTGCGGTCCCACTTTCTCGTCCCCGCCGTCACGGCGGTTTTGCTACATGTAAGTGGAGGAGGTTCCGAGAATACGAAGAGAATAGGACTGCCGTCAGTAATAATCACAAAGACGGGTCTTGTGTTTAATCCGTTTCGGATCGAGACGAGGCAGGGCGTTACATCTCAGGTCGCGAGGTGTAAACTATCCAGCGATAGCGATACTTAGACAGAAATGTGGAAACCAAATTCCTGGTTGAACACGTCTACTTGTAAGTCTATGTAAAATTACTCCCAAACGCATGCGTGGGCGCGCGCACAAACACACTCACTTCATTACCTGAGCTAACAGTAAATTATTTAATTGAATAAAAACACAGCAAATTATTATTTTTTTTTTTCAATTTTTAAAAAAGTGATTTAAGCCGCTCCTAAACCATAAACCAGGGTCATTAGCGGCACTGAACACGATGTTTAACGGGGCGCTGCAAGTGCCACAATTCTATGGGGAGCAATATTGTCCTCCGTCACTCATGAGTCCTCCGCTATCATGAATTCCACTGGAACATCGGAGGGGGAAAACGAGGGGTATAGCGATGAATACTGTTTAGCCCCTGCAGCGGATAAAAAACCACAAAAATAGGATAATGCAACCAAGCCTGACCTACCAAGATGATAATATAACTAAAAACATGTTACTACATATTGTGCAAAGTGAAATAAAACTAAGACTAGATGCACATACATTTATCACGGATCAGATATCACAGTAGAGCCCAGTGGTTCAAGTTCCAAATTGGTACACAAGGGTTCATTATTTTTTATTAGAAGCCTTTCCACGAATAACTCTTGTCTATAATTATTAAACGTAGCGTATGTTAGGACACTACCACAATATAACTTCATAGACGTAGGTCTACTAAAGAGAAATTAATACAATCAAGTCCTGTTCTTAACAAGAGCTGATATCTAAGTAAAATTGTATATCAGAATCCAAATAGGTATATCATCATTGACGTAGGCAACCACCGACTGAAAGTTAATGAGGTTTAAAAAAAGAGGGAGGGGGGGGGGGGGGAATAAATAAATAAAAACACCTACATACCTACGCTTTACTATTTCATCTATGAGTGAAAAGAGTTGAAATGATCTCAATTACGTGAAATGATAATTCCATTAGAATGAGCTCTGAGTCATCAGAGCTCTGTGTCAATCTCAATCCTCTGAGACGCATATCCATATGCAATAATTGCATATAATTCCAGTTTTCAAGGTATGTCACTTTATTAATCAACATTTTTTCCTTCTGATCGTGCCTCAAGAGGTCCATAGTTTTGTTATCATCATAGATCCGTGTTCTCAAGCATCATTAAGTACCTACCTACCTGTCAAAAAGTTCTAAAACTGTCTATATTTTTATGCAGATATAGCTAAGATTTATAGTATCTTAATATTCTTCCTCTATAGTATGTCAATATTTTTATGTAGTCACAGCTAAGACCTATGTTTTCAGTTATTTCAATATAGGTATTGTATCATTCTTTTAGCCCTGAAAAAGTTCTACAAATAGAACGAAACTTTGGCATGAAATTTTGAGTATTTTTTCCCAAGACCGACTCTCAAGAGCCCTACACCAAACTTCATCTTTTCATAGCGGTCAAGAACCAAGTCACATTTATATATATAATGTAAACCGTCATATTTACCAAGAAGTCACTATTTTAGTCAAGTGAATACTCCAGTGAGTCTGCATTGTGTTTGTTATTTACTAACATGTGGTTTTCTGAAAATACAGTTATTTTAAAAATTACACCGGTTATTCTAACAATATCATCCAGATGTTATTGATGGTACTCTTAATGATAATAAATCAATTTATTCGGAATTTCGTACCTTGTAATCGATGTTGGTGTTATTATAAATACATGTTTTATTATTCATTCGATCTATAAAGAACGAGTAGGTAATTTTATTTTGATAATAATTTTCGAAACGTGGATTTACCTACAATAGTTTCTACTCTTAGCAGGCAACATTCGTTATTCTACAGGCAACATTCGTTACCTGAGCCGTAGTTCACCTTCCTGCAACGAAGTGGGTTCGTACCCGCCGGCAACCGGACCCCTGGACACATCCTAAGATTGGAAACTGGACGGTTAAAAGTGATTATTAAAGTGTTGGAAGGGGAAATAATCGTCAACACGAATGTGAATCGCAAAGTAACTTCAGGATGTACGAATAGGCTGAACTTTTGCTAATTCGGCTCGATCTTATACGGTTTACTTGTATTGTAAAACTGACTGTACCCGTGTGATGCTTAATTTATATATAGACCAGAGATATGTGCAGAAGAGCTATCTAAGACAGACATAATAAACCTTTGTTTAACAATTTGCGACTTTTTGTCTATTGTTCACGTTTATTCGATTTCCGACCCCTATACAAAGTTTTTTTTTCACGATTGTTTCCATGATTGTATAGGCTATTCCAGTAAATATCCACTGAAATTCATCAAAGTGTGCTTTTAAGCGCGTATAATTTGAGGTGATGATAGAGCGATTTATCATACGCGTAAATGATAGGCCCTAGAAGTTGGTTGGTTAAACGGCCGACCCCACGCTGGAGAGATCCAGGGTAAATCTCGTCCTCGCCCACACGGAAGGAATATCGCTGATATCAGCGCACACCTCGGCGAAAATTTGCCTATGGAACCATAAACAGGGGGATCTGAAGAGGCAGAGTCGAATATTTTCAACGGGCTACAGGAGAGGGTTAGAGGAGAGATAAGGTAAGAACTGTAGGTAGTCATGGTTGAAGAGGAGTGGAGGATGGAGGGGGGGGGGGGGGGGGGGATTTTAAACACTACACCGCCAACCAACCATCGATGGTAGGAACGTGCAACTTTCCAGCGGCGAATACATTAGCTGGGCTCTTTGCATCCGGCCTCAAGGAAAACCCCCAAATAATTTGTTTCCCTTTTCCGGGAGTGGCCGCCGTCCCATTAAGATTTCACGTCGCTAACTTTTCCGTCCGACCACAGACTCAGCCTCGTATTAAACACAGATTCGAATAAAGGGTAGGAAGGAATCGCAGATCTGACGCATCGCAGCGTTCTGCTGGTAATCCAAAGTAATGTATCGTCGTCCGTTTGCCTATCTCAAAAAGTCTGAGTCATGCAGCATGATGGTATGAGCAAATCGCTGTAAGGTATCGTATTTTTAATATGGTTCAGTGTCTTGACCGCTAGGTGATAATTAGCAAAGTTTTAGAATCGCGAGAGTGGGTCAGGATAATAAAATTCAGGTCTTCAAAGCCAAAGTTTCGATGTAATCATCGATTCACAACGGCGGGGCAACGATCCTACAAATAGCAGGCAGTGCAAATGGTCAACTCCTTCCCTCAACACATTAGAATCAGTAAAAACTTGAATAGTTTCAAAAATCATAGGTATTAAAGTTTATTTACTGAACGATCAAACAAAAAGTGAAGTTTAAAGGTTAAAACTAAGTCATATTAAAATTAATTTTAGTCTACTTTAGTGAGCTCTAAAATTCTTTCAAGAATTCATAATCGATAAGGTTCTTACTTACTTAGGTTACTTGGGCCTCTTTCACCAAAAAAAGGTGAACTTGGTTTATCAGGATCCAAGTTTAATGTAAGCCATGTATTAATCTCAGTTTGAATTCATTTCGGTTCCACCAAGTTGAACTGAGTTCCTAGGAACGAGTTTTCTACTGAACTCGAATCATTGAACTGAATTACCGTAGATTCAAGATCGCAGGGTTAACTTCCGGTGACATCGAGAAGAGATGCCTTATCTTGGGAGCGGAAAGGTAGTTTTCTTGGTCATTCATCCGTTCGCCCTTGCGCAGAGTATCCCGCGAATGTATATTCGGTTTGTGCTTTTTGTGTTGATTGGTGAAATTGTGCGATTATTTTTAACTTATTGATATAATCAAAGAAGACCCGGCGTTCTCCCACACGGAGAAAGAGAACTTTCTAGACCTCATACATAACCATTTTGATATTTTCGAACCTCGAAAAACCCGATGCCCAATCGTTCCACATTAAAAACGAAAGATAGAAAAAATTATCCGAGGAATTCAATCCCAGTTCTTACCAATATCGAGGTAGGTCAAAATTGAAAACATTTCGGAAAAAAACTAATTAACAATGAATAAAATCAAGAAAAAACCAAAAGGAGCTCTTTCCGCTGTGCACGATTATCTTTACGTCACAGGTGAGTGAAGTGAAATATACCTACCATCTCTTTTATCTCGTCTACTCCAATATTTATTATAATCGTTATTGGGAATCAAATGAAGTTGTTAATATTGTCTCTCTTTTGGGAGAGTCGGCAAAAAGAAAAAAAAAGGTTTTTTTTTTTTTAAATTGAAGTGTAGTATTTTAATGTTAATATACGAGTATTTTAGTAATTTGAGACTGAAAAGCAACCCTCCCCCTAGCGCGAGAATGTCCTCGAAAGGGGTTGTAAGCATTAGTCTCATTGTATTATTTACGTTGAATAAATGCAAATGAAAATAAATAAATAAATAAATAAATAAATAAATAAATAAATAAATAAATAAATAAATATAATATAATAAATATATATATATAATTATTGTTTATAATTTTTTTCTTTCATAAGTTAGGGATGTATGTATGTTAGGAATGGGTACATAAATAGGTAATGTACATAATTACTGAAAAACAAACGCGACACATTCAGCTGACAAAAACATAAGGTACATGAAAAATTTATAATTGTGAAAATAGACACATTTCTTCCGACCACTTATAATTATTTCAAATAGGTAATAAAAATAGTATTACATTATCTATATATTTTCGATGTAGGATGCCTTATTGGCATCCGATCAGTTTTTTTTGAAGATAGATTTTTAGTGCTCCTAATTTACGGATGTGAGCCCCTGGAGCTGGGGAGAATTAGGTACCTACTTGCATTTTATTATCTTATTTTCTTGAGAAAAAAAAAACATAATGTAAGTTCAATAGACCTTGCTACATTGGCTAGATATTGACTACTTTAGATTTATAGATCAGTGAATTGAGTAGTTTATTGATCTGAATGGTCGCGTTGCAAATAAATTCCCTCTATCCATACATGATACATACGAATAATCATTTATATGAATCACTGATAGGAGAACTATCGAAAACCGCTAAAGCGTCTCATGAACTTATCCCTCTTCAAAACTGATTTTGCAGAATGCGCGGCCCTATCATAAAACGAAGCGCCTAAAGGCGCAGGGGGGGGGGGGGGGGGGGGCGCAACCTGGGGCCCTCGGGCAAACAGTGGCCTGCGACACCTTTCAGCATGGCCCGTGGCCAGCTCGAAAATTTTGTCAGAATCCAACTTTTCGACATTTTCAAAAGTTTGCTCAGAATCCGGCATATTTAAAAAATCTGTTGTTCAAAATCCCGATTTCTATTGATAATATGTATTGTATTATAATGTTGGAAATTTTAATGAAACTGAATTAATGTGGCATGCGGTCCACGAACATAGATTGATTCGGGAAACTAGAAGGCAACTGTCGGCTAGTGCTAGAGAGGAAAGGCGGCGTGATCAAAGGGATTAGTACGTACGTCTCTTTGACTGACCCTGGCGGCAAAAGACAAAACAAAAAAGTCCAGTCATGCAGCATGACAGCATGAGCGAATTTTTGAAGAAATCTTCGACATTTCAGATCTTCGACATGAGATCTTCGACATGAGATTTATGTACGTACGTGCTAGTACGTACATAAATAGAACTTCTTCATAATTCCATGGCTGATATTTTCTAAGCCACAGTCAGTATTAAAGCTACATCAAGTCCTAAAACAGTTGAGCGTAAAACATTAAAGAGAGCGACCGAGAGAATCGGAGGACGGATTTTTTTTTTTTTTTTTTTTTTTTTTTTAAACAAGCACCTACTACCTACGTTTTAAACAGCATGGTTCTAGGATTGGTTATACAGGGATAATTCCATAAGAGTAGTTCAATCTGAATTTGGACAATGTTTCATGCAAATATTACCGATTTTTACAACTAGCGAACGGCATCATTTCGATTTTTGACTGATTTTTAAACTTTAAAATTTTTGAAAACTTGATATATATTCTTATAGGAAATTTTACGCTGATTCCGAATATACCACATGTTAGTATGCTGAAAAAATTATTTCGCACATGAAATCGAAAAAAAAAAAACAGGCTATTTTGAAATTTTTGACTACATTTTTGAAAATTTCAACCCGAAGATGTAATCCGATCATGCTGGCCAACGAACTTGAACTTTCGTTTTGTGTCCTTAACATTTTAAAATTTGTTTGAAGTTTCTAGCACAATTCTACGGACAGTTATCGTCTGGAATGACACATAAATATGTATAAATAAATAAATAAACACACACACACATATATATAAATATATAAATAAATAAATAAATAAATACATACATAAATAAATACATACATACATAAAAAAAATGCGTTAAACTTCAGAATATGATTCAGAATAGCCTGAAACGGATTTCTGCATAAAAGTTTTTCAAAAATTCACATTCTAAAAATTTTGAGGCGAGAGCAATAGCTTAATTTTCTTTAAAAATTCGCTAAAAGAGCATTCTCATTTATTCCCTAAATCAATAGACACGTGTACACCCCTATTTTCACTACTGTCCTCCACCTTCCTTCTTGATCTTTTCCCTCACTTCTATTCCATAATGCATTGCCATTCCTTATCTTTCTCATTTTCATCATACTGACAGCTTGTAAGTACGATTTTATAGCCTTGTGTAAATCATTTCTCACTTACCACTAGAATGAGTAAGCGGAAATCATAAAAGGAAGATGGAGCGAGAGTGGGAAGAGCGGTATTATTTTACGGAAGTGAACGAACCTAACGAAACTTATATGTTTGATGTGTGGGGATGATTATCGATATGCATAACAATTATAATTTGGAAAGTCTTATCTTGAAAAATCATCCTGAATTTGATTTCAAGTATCAGGTTGGTTCTATCTTGAGTACGGGTTTTATCGAAAAAAGCCTGGCAGGTTGAGTGAGCAATATAGCTTCCTCACTTATGGTAACATGGACTCATTTATAGATCAGTTAGTGACCAAAAATGTATTGAATTTGTAGTTAGGGTATGTAAATACGCCACCATACGATATAGAACCGTTCTGGGCCTATCCTCTTCAATCAAAATCAGGCTGTTGGATTCGGAGAAATACACTTTTAAGGAAATTCACGTTTGCGAATGAGCACTCACTCGAACTGATCTGATGGCCATTCATTAAATTTGTAAGGAACCATTCAGGATGTAGCCCGCTCAACCCCAGAAAATTTAATTGAAATTCGCCCAATAGTTTCGGAGTTATGTTCCTGACAAAGACTTTTACGTTTGCGCATGCGCAGTAACCATTACTGGTCCGATTGAGATTAAACCTATAAGCAATGTCCTTGAGACCATTCTTAAACTACCCACCGATTTTCGAAACATTCGGGCCATTAGAAAGGGAGGAATTAATGTTAATAGAAATACACATTTGGGCATGCGCAAAAGCCCCTATTGAACCGACGGTGATGAAATTTATAGGAGACCGTCTGGGTCAAGCCCGCATAACCCCTGTGGCTCAATAGTTTCGGAGTTATAGCTCAGAAGTCAACATTAGAAATTTCAATGTTTCAAAATAGGTAATGAATAATTATAATTTTCATATTTATATGAAAGTGCCCACTTGCATGAGGTAGGTAGCAATTTATTCGATTTCAAAATCCTAAAGTGTTTGACTATGTGATTAAGCACTGAAAAAATAAAAATTACCAATATTTCCATTAAAATATGGAATGAGGTCAGTTTAAACAAGTTTAAACTCATAAAACTAAATTTGTTAGACGAGGGAAGGGTCTGAAATTGAAAACGGCTTGAAATATTTCACCCGGACTGGTACACTGCAGTCAGATGATGGGGTTCACACTCATATCCTATATTTATAAAATGTTAGTTTCTACGTCTGTACGTTGATTAAAATCATTAAATTTTGCGTTCCTTTTTCTTTTCGTGGTTTTTGAAGATGATTGGTACCGATTCTCAATTTTTCTGTCCGTATGTCAAATCACAGGAAAAATACACAGGCTTTAAATCTGACTCATGGAGGGTTTTTTAGGGAGAAGGTGGATTGGAATGGGGTATATCGGACATCACTGAACAAACCGGTGGTTCGAGAGGTCGAATACGATTACGCTAATTTAAATCACAGTCCAGTTGAAAATTTCCAAATCCTAGCCATGTGTTTGAAGGGGAAGTAAAATGTAAACCTCAACTTTTTACAATCCATAACATGGCTTTACAGAAATTTATAATACAAACAAATAAATTAAATTAAAAAGAGGATAGGGAGAATAAATGGGGTACCTTCGACATTACTGAACAAACTGGATATATGAATGAATATGTTTGTATCAGTTCAAGTTAAATCACAGGCTGCTTGAAATTTTTCTAATTTAAACCATCGGGAAGATCGGGTGTTGCCGAGACAATCGGTCGTGAGTAGATTTTTGGCAGTAAGCACGATCCACGCGCTAGAAGCGTTTATGCCAACACCAGTAAATGCTGTTGCTTTGGCCATAACTGTTTCGGAGCTTATATCCATAAAACAGGAAAACGAAGCGAGCCATTCGTGTCAAATAAAGTTAAATTTCTTCTAGTACTTTCATATTTTGTAAGAGTTTTTCATGTTGAATTAAATTTGACTATTAGGAATTCATTTTCAATATAAACTAAACTTAAAACAAGAGATCGGTACATACATATAGGGAGAAGTGGCTTAATATTTTAAAATTGTCAATTCCACAACTAAAACATTGTAGGAATTTTGTTTGCGAGTCCTTCAAATTAGCGAAGGTATTTTGATCACTTTATTTTGTACAGAGCCGATGTTGTTCAAAGAGCTCTTAAAAAAAAAAAAAAAAAAAAAAAAAAAAAAAAAAAAAAAAAAAAAAAAAAAAAAAAAAAAAAAAGCGAGTGTTAAATAGTTTTGATTTTGAAGAACCACAAATTTTCACCTTCCAAAAATGATCACGTGGTTTCGGCACCTACGTTGAGATGAGATTTAATGTAATTTTAAGATTCATAATTTAAAGCCGTGACTATTAAATATTCAAGTAAAAAGCCATTTTTTCAGTCCCTTCTATTAAAGTCACTCTATAGTTGCTAATGAAAATATATATATATATATATATATATATATATATATATAAAGTTCTGTATTTAAACAAACGTAGGCCTCACAAATACGTGACTATTAATTTTCTATGTAGGTTATTACAATTAATTGAAAGATTACGGTCAATATTTTACTGCAGCTTATCTTCGTTGTTTAATTTCGATTTAAAGTTCTAACAACTCACCGGCTTTCCAACTTCGCTGACAACCTGCCGGGTTTATTGATAGGAACGAACACTTTAGGAACTTCTTGCTCCCTCTTTTGTCACTGCTGATCCATTTGCTTCATCAACTGAGTAGATAATAACGACCATTCTCCCTGAAGAATGAAAAGGGGAATTGAAGTTGTAGAAGAAAATTACCTTAACAAAGCAGATATATGAAAGATTGCAAAAAATAATCTTATCTTAAGGATAGCAAAGATATGCACCGGGCAGTTTACTTAATCTACCAAAATAGAAGTTGTCCTCGTATTTATTTAATTTTTTGCGAATTTTTGTAGAACATGTAACTATTGCAATGGCTCCAAACATTTCGAAATAATTCATATATATATATATATATATATATATATATATATATATATATATATATATATATATATCGTGGGCTTAGAAAAACAACTAGGTAACTTGAAATTAGCAGTTTTGAGAAAATGGCGATCAAATTTTTTACGCGTTTTCGAATTCTTTTATTTATTATTGTTGGGTTCCAATTGAATGTCTAAAAATCTCTTCGTGTACCTTCACATCCTAGCTTCAACACAAATAAACGAAAGTCGACTTGTAATAAGAAATACCTTTTAAAATAGATTATTCCACCAAAGTGTTCGAGTTACCTAGTTGTTGCACGAAGTAAAACCTGATTTCCGTTCATTCGAAGTGACTTAACACCTCTGAAGTTGACCATTGTCATAGTCATTCAAGAAATTCTAATTACGATACTTTAAAGAATAGTGCTAGATCAAAAAACTTCATATTAGGGTAACGGCCCCAGTTACAGACATGCTTAATAAAAGCTAAAATCCAAAATATTTTTTGAACCCAAAATATTATTTAGAACGAGTTTTTTGGCAATAAAACTAGCAGTGAACAATTTCTCAGAAAATACGCGACAAAGTCAGTTATAAGTTGGGAACATTGAATAAAAACTTGAATTGAGATTTCATGAATTTTTTCGAAAAACGGATTTTTATAAATCATCAGTTTATGTGATGACATTGTAGTTGGAATTGTGAAGGCATAATTTGACTGGTCGTTCTTCCTCACATGTTTCGAAAGTTATATTGAATATATTTTGTTTCAGGTATGTACTAAACGTTGGGAGGAAAATGATGAACATTATTGGAATCTCGCGAATTCTCGGTTTTCGTTTTAAGGTGAGTGAACAATATTTTTGAAAGAGATCTATCGATCATAATCAAATCAGAATTCGGATCGATGGACAAGTACATTTTGGGTATAATTAAAAATATTGGTCAGCAGGCCCAACAACCACCAGCACATGTCTTTGAAAGTAATAATAATAATGATAATAAAATAAAATAAATCATCAAAATCACATGAAAACTGTGGAAACTAAGCTTGTTGCAAGGTTTGGTGGACACACGATAGACAAACGGACAGACATTGAACGACACTTGTTCAGAAGGGTCCGAAACGTGAAATGCGAGCGAAAATTTTGATTTCTGAGAAGAACAAAATGTTCACCTCCCGGAAGTGAAAACAATGCTTCCACTATCATCAGTGTAAGGTAGACTCCGAAGCAAAATAAGGGTACCGTCGGGAAGAGCGTTGAATTTCCTATCATAATATGAGCATTCATTTATTTATTATTTACCATTCTGCGGATGAAACATTCACTGGAACAAAAGTTATCTCAAATTTGTGAAATTACCATTTTTTCTTATAGCATTACCACCCTTGAACAAAATTTAATTAACCACACGCTTGAGTGAAAAACTTTCTGACGGCATTCACCAAATTAATTTTTACTACAACGATTTTGGTTTTAAATTGCATTTACAGGTTTTAAAACATGGATTTTTCAAGGGAATCAAGATTTTTTATCACGAATGACCCACCGTGATGAGTTTTGGGTCTATTTCCTTGTAGTTCGTCATGCTGAATCGAATGGGTACACTCAATGATCTCTCCTATCCTATAATAGCCGAGTTTCATTTCTAAAAATCCCGAGTATTAGACGTTAACTATGAAGTTTTTCAAATGGATAATCTTGTGTCTTTTATAAGCGTTAACCTCCAGGAATTGTTTCGAAATGCCGCGAAAAATGATATTTTGAATGTTTTGGAGTTCAACCGTCTTCTTAATTTTACATTTTTACAGGAAAATAGATTTCATTGAAAGAAGTTTGACACCATCCTCCGCACTCTCCTACGAAGAGTTGTTTTCTTTCTAAGATTGTTTAAAGTTGCCAGCAATGGCGACGTCACACTACGCAAGGGGGGGGGGGGGGGGGGGGGCTCTCGCCCGGCAGGAGAGGTGCTTTGATCGTGGGAGAGTGCTGTTGATGTCAAACGTCCTAGGATAGAATCTTCTTCTATTTAAACGTAGATAGGGTACCTTTTTCAACAAAAAGTGGAGTTGCAATAGCTTTATTTCCTTCGAACATTCGCTATAACAGAAGGAGAAATTTGAATGAAATATTTTAAAGCTCTCACTCTACGTGACCGAATTTTACAATAGAATAATTTTCGGTTCATAGGCTTAAATAGCGCTAGATTGTTTAAGTCAAAGTTTCCAACCCAACAGGTTATCGCCTTTTAGTTCTAATATTAGCAACTAGGGGGCCACCTCCTGTAGGTTTTGCCTGCCAACCCCCACCACCGCAGCCTGACTGGCCGCCCATTGCGGCCTGACGGGCTGGAGGTGGCGGTGAGAGGGCAGGCAAAGGCAGGAACCGCCCGCACCATAGAAGTAGGGAGGCGGCCTTCGTTAAAAAAAAAAAAAAAAAAAAAAAAAAAAATGTTTTTCTGACACACTTTCGCAATTTAAACGGATGTGGTTTGACATTTTGGAAAACTAAGATTTTTCTGTTGGTCAGGAGATCCTGGGCTCAAATTTGAGTACCAATTTGTTCTGTTGAGCCGAAATGGGCTATCTATTTGATCCTCATCATCATTCTTGCTCTGCTTTTATTACAATAGGTTTTCCTCGCATAAATCGTTTCAAACTCAACCAATTTAGTTGAAACTCAACTAAATCAAAGGAAATGATTCACTGAGTGTTATTAGACCCAATCGAACAATGTATCTCAATTAGAACCTGATATATCAAAGGACGAAAATATAAAAATTTGAGTTATCTGAATTTAAAAGCTTGATGACAAATCTATGCATAAATACCTTTCATAAAGAAAAAAAGGCGTACTAACTGCCATTAGATTTCGTAAATTGTTGTAATATGTAAGATAAGTCAATATAACTAAAATTGTGTAGACGTATATATTACCTAGGACTTGAATGATAACAGGTAACAAACTTTAGAAAGAGTTAAAACAAAAGAAAAGAGTTAAACAACCTGTAATGATGTAAAATGTCTGACAAGTTGGGTAGGCAGTATAGCTTCCTCACATATTGTAACAGGGACGTATGGAATTAGTTGAAGAACAAAGTATGAGTCAAAATGATTGAATGCACAATAGAACAGTACCTACTAATATATATGTATGTGTTAGACGCTAGAAAACAAACTGAGGCTATATTTTTATTTTTTCATTTAGTGGTTAAGGCCGCACCTCAACCATAAGGGTCATTAGCGCCACTGAACAAGGTGCCCAAAGGGACACTGCAAGTGGCACGATTCTAAGGGGGGGCCATGCTACCCTCCACCACCAAACGGAGTGCCATCACGGACTCCACTGGCAAATCGGAGGATTACAAAATAAGGGGTACAGTGATGACTACTGTTTAGCCCCTAGAGCGGATAAAAAATAAAAATAAAACCTCAGAAATAAAATAATACAACTAAGACTTGATCTAGAATAGGGTAATAACTAAATATATGTTACTATATATAATCGCCAAAGTGAAATAAAACTACGACTAGATTGTACAAAAATATATCACTGATCAGATATCACAGTTCGTAGTAGAGCTCAGTGACTCTCAGGTACGACAACACGGACTGGACCTTGTCTGGTCCAGATAAAAAGTCAACCCACTGAGGACTTCTGATACTGGACTCGGAGGTCCATAAGGTATGGGCAGTCCTCCAGGAAGTGGCGGATAAACAGATCACCCCCACACCTTCCACACACAACATCTCGAGCTCCTGCTCTAAGCAGGTGTCTGTGAGTAATACGGGTATGGCCAGTGGAACCCGGTTGACCACTATTCGGACCCTCCAACCTGGGGCTGTAATATTCATGTTTGCTCATGCGTATATTGTCTAAAGTTTAACCGACGCAAAATTGGAAATATCATCAAAATCGGTCCATTATTCTCGGAGTGCATAATCAGTTTTGCGCATGCGTAGTAGTTACCACCCAACTCATCGCGATGTAATTCATGGGCATTTTCCTGGCATATATACTCCCTCTCTCCTCTACAAGTTTAACGAAATCGGACCAATATATTATGAAAAATCGAAGAAAAATCGAAGTTATAGGAAACTCAGTTTGCACATATGTACAAGATACTGTTGGTCCGACGCTTATCCACACAATCCATAATAATTGGATCTAAATCGAACTGAAACTTGATTTAGTATTGGGTGTGAAAAGGATTTACCACAGAGAGACTGAGAGACACGGACCAAAATTGATCAGCAAGCTTTGAAACGCTAAAAGAAAGTAGAATTTTTGATTTTGGAAGATAAACATTTTTTCGACTCCTTGCTCGAGTAGGGGGAGGGGGGGGGGGGGGGGGGTGCACTACACCACACAACGTGACAAGAAACCCACTGTCTCTAAAATAACGGTTCATAAAGTATCTCGCATAATTATTACGATGTTCGCGTAAATGAAATACAAATATATCGTATTTCAAGTCCAAATAATTATTCATACTTATACATTTTATATTGTAATTCGAAGAACGAATGAAAACATTGAATACATTTCTAATTTCAACAGTAATGACATTCTATATTTGAATTTTCCATTATGTTTAGTATTAACTCTTTTGAACTAACATCATACATATTCCTATTTAAATAAATACAGCCATGGGAATTACTTACAGAGGAAATATTGTGTGAATACCACTTTGTGTGTTTCGCAGTTAGATCCGATTACCTAATTTATAACATAGTAATTTGATGAAAGTGTTAGCTAATGGTTTCTGAAACACCACATGCCATGAACTGAAGTGGGGAGATTCAATTGGCTTACCTTAAAATTTCTCGCCTGGTTGGTTCTAACTTAATCCTTTTCCACTCTCTTCCGGTCAAGGTAGCTCGAGGTTCCAATCAACTGTGAATATCCCCAAGAGCATTGCTCATTTTCCCTTGCAAGCTTATTACTAATCTTCCTAGTCGACCAGACCTGCCTAAAACTACGAACTTGGTACGCCTCATTAAACCATCATTTAATAGGAAAGGCGTATTAACTGCGAGTAACTGTATTGAGTGTTATGACCTCAATAAATAAATAGTTTTCCAATGTAGGGACTTACACTGGTAGAGCAATAATTAATTTGATGATTACACAATACTAATTATAAGTCATATAAGGTTTTGACACTTAAGGTATGACGAACTTTAGAGTTCGATTCTCAAACTAATTTCCAATATAAAATGCCTTCAAGCAGAGAGCTTCGAGAGTTTTCACATTTTTTGTCACAAAAATGGTCATAACTCGCTTTCAGGTACGCCCCACTACATACCCGAAACACGATCTGATGGAAAGCTTAAACCCTAAATTTGAGAAACTTGGTAAAAATCCGAAACTACCCAGTTGTTCAGTACCCTGTCGGCCAGGTTTTTCACGCTAAAGTCTCAAAAAGATTCTTGGAAAAACTTTCAGGATCCCAGATTTTCAACGGTATAGTCAATTTTACTTTTACTTTGCAAATCATAGGAAAAAATTATGTTTTAACGTTAAAAAACCAGTTTTTTTTTAAAGAAGAACATCAGTTTTTATATTTTATTTTATTATTATTATTATTTTGTATTTGATTTTATTTTATTTTAAGACTCTCGGAAACAATGAGTTAGGCGTCAATTTGGGAACATACACAACAACTGCTAATCTCAACTCCGTTGCTACCCAGTTTTTCTGCTCTAATATGTTGAGGATGTTAGTATGGATGCCTATTCGAATTTTGTCCTGGGGGGCGGAGAACAATTCTAGCATGAGAAAAAAAAGTATCTGCATGCATATCCGTTTCTGACCATTCTAAGACCGAATCCGTGAAAAAACCATAGGTGTGTGTGTGGGTGCGTGCATGTGTGCGTGAGTTCCCCAGCGCCTGCTTGCCATTAGGGGCTCAAGCTGGGAGGTCGCTCGCTCTGCTGCTGACCTTGACTTCTTCAAGCAGCAGTTACTGTGGTGTGACTGAGCAACGCCAACTGGGGCGTCCTGGATGTCCAGGTTGTCAGTAGCAGTGTGGATATGGAGCAGACCTGGCAGGCAAAAATGAATATGTATGACAGAAATGATCTGCGGCAAGCGATTTCCGAGCTAAAAGGAGTAGCGACCAATAACATCAAGGTCATGGCTGCGACCGTGTCATGGCGCGGGGTGTGGTGCAGGAAAAGCGCCACGATGTTACTAGAGTTGGGCCTCTCAGCGGGAGTGCTCCCTGGTATCACCACCGGTATCCTGAGGCGTTCGTACTTGAACTGGTGGTCATTCTATAGGAGCACTTCCTTCCATCCCATTCTTCCACCTCATCCTTCTGCAACTTCCCTCATCCCTAGAGCCGGCGTCAGGAAAACCTAGGCTAGATGTGTGTGAGTCTGAGTGTGTCTGATGAGAATCTATATCATGTGGTACAGCAGTGCCTTCGTACTCCTGGTGGCCGCATTCTACGTCATAATGCATTTGCTTAGCAAATTTCAGGCGCATTATCATCCAGCGGTTGGGATGTCGTTGGGAGTGACTATATCACATGCCGAGTGACTGGGGCAAGAAGCCGGATATCGTTGCCGTCAAACTCAATGGGTCTGCAATAATCCTGGATATCCCGGTTGTCAGTGGCAGCGTGGACATGGAACAGACCTGGTGGGCTAAGATAAGTGAGTATGACAGAAATGACCTGCGGTAAGCGATTTCTGAGCAAAAGGAGTGGCGCCCAACACCATCAGGGTAATGGCCCCGACCGTGTTTCCCTGTCGTGGGTGTGGTGTGGGAAAAGTGCCTCAGAGTTGCTCGAGTTGGGCATCTCGGCGGGAGTGCTCAGCGGTATCACCACCCGCATCCTGAGGGGATCTCACTTGAACTGGTGGTCCTTTTACAGGGCACTTCCTTTCATCACACTCTTCTTCCTCATCCTTCTGCAACTTCCCTCATCCCTACAGCCGGCGTCGTGTAAACCTGGGCGTCCTCCCCCCCACTTGTTTAATTTACTTTCTCAAGTTAATGGTGCGCCCCCTCCGCTTCTGAGGAGTTTTCTGAATTTAAAAAAGTGAAAAATTATGACGACGCTGCTAAGGCTTCAATTTTCAATCATTTTTCGAGATTGTTTCTTTGTTCGATTCCGATTTTAGTCTAGTTGTGCAGCAAACCCCAGAAATTTTAAATCCCGCGATGGAAGAGAAAGAATAGAGGGCCTTTACAAATGTTGTCGACGCCACCCAGGCTACAATTAAAAACCGATTTCTGTGAATATTATTTAGTTCGATTCCAATTTTAGTGCAATAAAACCTTGGGAATATCGGGTCTGCTGTCGAGGTGGTGGGGGGCGGAGAGGATAGTTACCGATTCTTTCAAGCGCTGCCCAAGCTACAAACTTTGACCGATTTTCGTGATTCTTATTTTGATCCATTACGAATTCGTTATTTTTTAGGAATGCATGTCAGGAGTTTCGATTCATCATAGAGGGTGTAATAGTAATAAATCATGATGTTTTAACTATTCTCGTCCGATTTTCATAATTATTTTTTGGTTCTACTATGAATTTGGTCTAGTTTTGGAAAATATGTCAGGTTTCAAATTCCGTGCTAGAAGTTTTATGATGGACATTTATTATGGGTTGAGGGGGTTATTGGGAGGAAGAGTTGTTCCGAGAAGTCTTGTTATTTTTGTTTATTCTTTCATTTCAACACTGTCCAAAATTATAAAACGTCCATTCACAGGGACGTCCCTTTTATGCATGAATTACTTACCAATATGTTTTTAATTTATTTTTAGCCAATTTGTTGTGCTCAAAAGTTCTGCCCAATAAACTCATCCTCTCTAATGGAATGCTTGATTTTTCACATAAAAACGGAATTTTTATCTGAATCCTAAAGAGTTATCGTCTGGAATGACACCCAAACAAACACGCACACACACACACACACACACACACACACACACACACACACACACACACACACACACACACACACACACACACACACTCACACACACACTCACCGGGATACGATAGTTTCACCAAAAGCATCGTCTGAAGAGTGGCTCAGTTATTTCCTCTTTCAATTTTCAGAACGTTCAACGAATGTTTGCGTCGGGGCTGTTTTGCCAAAAGTGTGGAAGATAAGCAAACTCGTCCTAATTATAAAACCTGGAAATCACCACATTAAAAATACCTCTCTATGTCCACCAATAAGTCTGGTTTGAACTGCTGTGAAAGAATTGCTAAAAAGGGTTGCCTTCAAGGATCGTGCTCCTCACTTGCCTTCTGGGACATTAAGTAGGTACGATTCCATTTTGAAGGTAAATAAGCATAAGCCAGCTAACGTAGAGCCTTTCACCTGTGCTGATGATCTCTTATTGATAGTCAGCGAAGAAGATGAGCTGCGATTCAGATCACAACAAATAAAGCTTTGCATGAGGTAGAGAAGTGGATTTGTGAGAATAATCTTACATTTATCTTATTCACACAAATAATAAATTTTGCACATTACATTAAAACATCGTTTTGAAGAGTTGATTAAGTGTACCTCTGGGGTGGGTGGCTCAAAGAAGTAACTGTAATGAAATATTTGGGAGTATGGTTTGATAAAGAGCTAACATGGGCACACCATATATATATATATATATATATATATATATGGGGTGGCGGGATATTTGATACATGCCCCATCACGGTCTGCTCGAGTGCATTGGGTTATTACCTCATAGGCACTCGAAATCATATACAGTGGAGAAGTATTACCACATCTAGCATATGGAGTTTTAGTTTGGGGAGAGGCACTTGGAACAGGCTACAAAGTGCAAACATTACGTTTTACCAGAAGAAAAATGTTTACGCGTGATAAAAGGATACAAAACAATCGCTTTCGAAGCAGCCTGTGTCAAGTCAAAATTGATTCCACTAAATTGATCTTTATCTGAAAAAGTTCTTTGATGTTTATGATGCTATTCACAACAGCCCAATCTTGACGTACCCAGTGCTAGAAGTTGATTGCAACCAGTTGCCTGACTCATGATTCATCAGGCATGCATAGAATTAGTAGCCAAGAAACTATAGGATTCAGCGCAGCCAGCCCAGTCAGTCTTAACTGATGGAAGCAAATTTCTGAATGGTATTGGATGCTCCTTAGTGGTAGTACACAACAACGGTTCTGAATTCTTGCAAATTCGGGCTAGCCAGCTAGTGCAGTAACAACCAGGCTGAACATAATGCTATCCTTGAGGCAATTAGATTGTTGGAAAATGAGGAAATAGATTCAGAATTAAGATTAGTCACAATTTACTCTGACAATCATGCCTCATTGGTATCTACAGCAGCCATTAAAATTAGGACAGAAATGGCTGAGGAGTTAAGAAAATGGGTGTGGAACATAAAGAATATTCTGCAATAGAAAATATTATTTTGAATAGGTTCGCGGTCATGGTGGAGTAAATAGGAACGAGGTTGGCAGAAGGAACCACTCCCTGATGCTCCTCAGTGGGAAGATACTCTGGGCATCCCTACTACCTCGTCTTCCAAGCCATCTATTTTCTGACCTCTTCTACAGCCCGCCTCGCTAGATCCTGCACGCAGGGGCTCTCGTAACCTTCAGTACGGCCTACCTGCTCCCAGAGCCTCAAAACTTTAGTATTTAAGTCTTCATCAAAACCGGAGGTATTGCTGAATGGTGGGCTGCTGCCCTACGCCTGTAGGAGTTGGAGAGAGGCCCCATGGCTATTTGCCAAGGTTGCATCTTGGACAAGCGGCTAGTAGTGGGGCTTCAGGCAAAGAGAGTGAATGGCAGAAACCGTGCACATCGGAAAACATTGCTGCAAAAATACCTACACTTATAACACGTACCACGCCTCTGCCTCGTCTGCTGCCGTTAGCCACGAATCCTCTGAAGCAAACCTAGATCACTCTCCCTCTACCGATTCCAGCTTTGGCTTCTATGGGATGAGGCCATACTTGGAGCTGAAGGCTCTATCACAACGTGCACAGTGGTGGGTATTCGCTGGGGCAGTGGAAAAAGACGAGGGATTGGATGATGAGGAAGAAGAAGAGGGAGAGAAAGGTCAATGCCCCTACCTGGAGCGCCCCCGTGTGCCTCCCTTAGAACCCGGCGTACCTTTTGGCTATTGGGGGCTATGAGGCTCTTGCTCGTTTAAATCCAAAACCGAAGAGGGGAAAAAAAAAAAAAAAACAGTCGGGAGATTCGTTGACACGAGTGTCCCCCTAATCGCCTGCAGGCAATTCTGACATTTACTGTTCACCCAGAAGGTACCGAAGTTGCAGACGGGGACATGAGACTTTGATTTGGGTAGGAATATGAGGGAGCTCAGGAGAGATAAAAATACCTCCAATTACCCTACACATTATAAAAAAAAAAAAAACATATATATAAATAAAAAAATATATATATAAAAAAAATATAAAATATAAATAATATATATATAATATAAAAAATAAAAAAAATATATATTAAAAAAAAAAATAAAAAAAATAAATAAATAAATAAATATATAAATATATATATATATATATATATATATATATATATATATATATATATATATATATATATATATATATATCCTAAGCGCCAAAGCAAAAAAAAACTCTCAAATAAGTTGTAGCGAACTCTGGCCAGTGGTGCACTAAAAAATGAGACATCCTAAATAGGCGTTTTAAAAAACCACAGTTTTTTTGGGGTGACTCCCTATAAATTTGCTCATAATGTCATGACACGACCTTCTCGATGAGTGCCTCGTCAAACATTTTCAAGTGACCCGATTTCTCTAGTCAGCAGACGACACGTGTATAAGCATGCGTGGCCCTAACCAACGGGTTCGAGGCTTTGTAATTGTCGAGTTGGTACTCGCGGTCGATGGCGATGATCGGCGTTGGGTCAATATTGCGAAAAGAGCAGTTCAACACCTCCAAGAGTAAGGCGTCCGATATAATTTATTCAACCGCTTTGCTCAATCGATCACCGTCGAGAGTCCACCTTCCTCTGTCCGTGTTTATTCCCAACTTTCGCGTGATGGTATTAGCCTGTGCGGTTCCGGAAATGAGTGTTTAGTTTTATCAATACGATTGAAACGCGAAAACCTGTCATTTCATTAAATACCTACTAATTTGGGGTTCCTAATTTTTTTTTGAAAATTTCTCTAAAAGAGAGAGAACGTAAGTTCCAAAGATTCAGCTTAATAAATTATCGTAGGTATTGTATTTGTTGAATTGTTTTAAAATTGAAGCACTTTGAGCTTAAAAAATGGTTAACTAGAAATTTTATTTCCTTTTTTGGCGAAAGAACGGAATTTTTATCTCAGTCCTAAGAAGAGTTATCGTCCGGATATATATATATATATATATATATATATATATATATATATATATATATATATATATATATATATATATATATATATATATATATATATATATATATATATATATCCATATATCCATTCATTTGGGTGCATGGGGAGGCGGCCCTTAACGCATTTATACGACACCTGAGTTCTTAAATGTCGATAACCTGTTGGGCCGTAATTTCCACTCCAAGGTGCACAACAACGGAACAAATGCGGAATCGTGGGTACTTTCAGTCTGCTATTCACCATACATATAGATATGTATATATAAATAAATCCATGTATTCATTTGGGTGCATGGGGAGGCGGCCCTTAACGCATTTATACGACACCTGAGTTCTTAAATGTCGATAACCTGTTGGGCCGTAATTTCCACTCCAATGTGCACAACAACGGAACAAATGCGGAATCGTGGGTACTTTCAGTCTGCTATTCACAACACGTAATGTGGAATATCCTAAATTCTCTGTCTATATGAGGCCATTGCATATGCTGCAGCACAGCAGATTTGGAGCGTTACGGGCATTCCACTGGAATGCTCTCAATTCATTTCCTGACATGGTATTTGTCATATTTGAATAATGTGATTATTAAGGGGAGGCATACACCACCTTTATATTCCATAACATACTCGGCGGTTCATTCTTGATTAGAAACAATTTGATTTTCATACATTGTTCTTTCCGATTCAATTTTATTTCTGATTATTGTTATCAGAATTGTTTCGTATGTTTTGGCTGATACCAGCAGCAATAACTAAAAACTCAGCATCCGTGAGGCTTTAACCTCGGAGTACCACACTATCCAAATCCTTGTATTTTAAAGAAACACAAGATTTATGTAGATTCTCTGGTATGAACCCTCTTGGCTGATTGCGTTTAGTCGGCACAGTTATTAATAAATTTTGCAAATTTGATTTCCGATTTTTACATATTCCCCGTGGTTTTTATTTTTATTTGTTTTGGGTTCTCGTTCCAGTTATAAAAATTCGAAATGATTTGGTTTCCTTTATAATAATATTCAAACTTGGCATTTTCATGAGAGATGTGAATAGAGATGAGAATACGATGTTCCACCAATGAAATTTTTACATCGTTATAGGAAATGTTATTAGGGCCCATCATTGTTTTAATTTTCTATTCTGTTTGGAATTGAGGACATATGGATTGATTTGAGGCTCCATGACGTTACTTACAGTGTAAACATTTTTTTGTCCAGTGATGTAGGTTCACTCTGATTTATCATGGCCATTTCCGCAAAGTTCACATCGAATCGGTGCTCCGACATTATCCTTAAAATGACAGCCTCGTCAGCACTCAATGCATTGTACATCTTTCAGAATATACGGTTTAACTTCACAACGTACATGTAAAATCGACATGAAATCCGGTATCGATTGACCTCTTACTGTAATTGCTACTAATTGTGTCGGTATGTCTTTCGGTTTATTAGTGTTTTCATCCGTAACTTTTCTATTGAATCGTTTCACCTCCAAAATATCCGATTATTTATCCCGAAAATCTCGCTTATATTTCTTTATTTCACTATCAGTCAGGCTTGTATCAACTTTTCTAATTACAAACTTTCGCTTGACAAGAAAAGTAAGTACCGCTGCTTTAAATCCTCTTTCTTTTAACACTAAGAAAGTATTAGTTTATTTGCTGACGTGAAATTGTTTACTTCAACTTTGATTTTATTTCGTCCAATTTCATTTATGAGAAGTATGTTATGGGATATATCTGGTTTTCATGAAATAGTTTTCCATGAACCATCGGATGTAGAAAGGATATCCCATTTCCTTCCGAATAAACGCTTTCAATAGAAACACAGAAAGGACCAACATCATCCACTCGATTTAGTATATTCTCGGTAGTATCATTGCTGAAATTACTGTAATTTTCATCAGGAGGTTTATTTTTGTCCAATTCCTGATTTTCCATAATAGCAGCTGCCTTAATAAGGTCTAGCAGAAAAGGTGTTGCACACTAGGATTGCGATCAGAGGTGACTCACTTATCAATGGGTAGCAGGAGCGATAAGAGTAAGAGCCGGAGACCCGAACGCTTCCAAGTCTCGAGGTAAACTGGTACCTATACGTTTTTCAACTTTTTTAATTAGTTTTAATTTCTTCAGTCTTTTGGTTTAGATGTAGGAAAATGTGGGGGAAAATTAAATACTAGATATTTACACTATTCTCAACCGATTTTCATGATTTTTGTTTCAATAAAATATTTAAAAAAGTGTTTAAAAATTGTTTTATAATTTTTCTTGTAGTATTAGATCTCTCTGTGAAATTGTTGATGATGGTTGTGAGGTAGGGAGGTGGGGGAGATGAGACTCAGCCTCTCACACTACTTATTACTAATAATGATGACCTAGTAAGTTAATTACATTGTAAATTTCAGGATATCATACATTAATTTAGAGAATATTATACATTTATGAACGAGAATAACTATTAAAAGAAAACTGTCTCCCATTGTTTCTCTCAGCTTTCAAATAACTAAGGTGGAGTTCCTGCAGAATTGGAAGAGGCCGTCGTAATGGGATATTCCGTGGATGTATAAGAAGGTCGAGTTTGAAGAATTGGAGTCGGAACTTGTCCGCTTCGGTGGACGCAAAGTTCAAGAGAAGAGAAACGGGCAGCTCTGTGTCGCGTGCAATGATTTATTATATGTCCTTCATCTTCAGTGATTGCACACAGCAGGCAAAATCACTGCCGGCTCTTCCGATCGTGTGAAAGCTCTTATTAGTACAGGAATGACTGGCTGTTAATGTGGGCCTTGTTTTAAGAAGGATTTTGCTTACTGGAGTGTCGCTGATTCAAGCACGAACACGTGGGGGAGCGAGGATTCTCAGGTGCCTTTGTCTTGCGCATCTTTGTTTTCCATTGGAGCGAGGTTTCCTTAACTAATTTCCCTTTAAAGGTCTGTTGGCGGAAACAATGGCGATGCATCAACTGAAATCGCCATTGAGGCCTCCAAGTTAGGATTCGAGTGAGCTATATTATTTCCGACGACTCTCTTGTGGCTTCTACTGATCCATACGAATCGGATAATGATGCCACCATACCTGTACACGCCTATTAAAAGTAGCGAGATGGTTGGATTCCAAAATGTGCTGCGATTGCATGAAGCTGTTGCACATTTCTAGATAATGGCTGGTTAGTACTAATCTTTTCCGTCGCTCGGAACCCGTCTTTTTGTCTTTACGTTTCAGGATCCGTAAACGATAGTGCAGTCGGAATCGCTGAAAGATGCTGTCTTCTTGGAGAAATCAGCGGAAGAATGTGGGAAATGACAAAAAAATGCGTTCCCCTATATAGTTTTTTCCGCCTTAATCGAGTAAATATCGACGGTTTTTGCTCGGATCGGTCTTAAAATGTTCGTTGAAGTTTCAATTTGATCCCATGCGAGTTTCAAGACATGAAGTTTTTTTTTAGCGAATTTTTGAAGAAAATTAAGCTATTGCTCTCGCCTCAAAATTTGTAGAATGTGAATTTTTGAAAAACTTTTATGCAGAAATCCGTTTCAGGCTATTCTGAATCATATTATGAAGTTTAACGCATTTTTTGATGTATGTATGTGTCATTCCAGACGATAACTTTCCGAAGAATTGTGCTAGAAACTTCAAACAAATTTTAAAATGTTAAGGACACAAAACGAAAGTTCAAGTTCGTTGGCAAGCATGATCGGATTACATCTTCAGGTTGAAATTTTCAAAAATGTAATCAAAAATTTCAAAATAGCCTGTTTTAGCGAATTTTTGAAGAAAATCAAGCTATTGCTCTCGCCTCAAAATTTGTAGAATGTGAATTTTTGAAAAAATGTTATGCATAAATCCGTTTCATGCTATTCTGAATCATATTCTGAAGTTAAACTCATTTTTTTATGTATGTATGTATGTAACACATGTATGTATGTATGTGTCATTCCAGGAGATAACTGTCCGTAGAATTGTGTTAGAAACTTCAAACAAATTTCAAAATGTTAAGGACACAAAACGAAAGTTCAAGTTCGTTGGCCAGCATGATCGGATTACACCTTCGGGTTGACATTTTCAAAAATGTAGTCAAAAGTTTCAAAATAGCCTGTTTTAGCGAATTTTTGAAGAGAATTAAGCTATTGCTCTCGCCTCAAAATTTGTAGAATGTGAATTTTTGAAAAACTTTTATGCAGGAATCCGTTTCAGGCTATTCTGAATCATATTCTGAAATTTAACGCATTTTTTAATGTATGTATGTATGTATGTATGTATGTATGTATATATGTATGTATGTGTGTGTCATTCCAGACGATAACTGCCCGTAGAATTGCGCTAGAAACTTCAAACAAATTTCAAAATGTTAAGGACACAAAACGAAAGTTCAAGTTCGTTGGCAGCATGACCTGTTTTTTGCGATTTGTTGTGCGAAATAATTTTTTCAGCATACTAACATGCGGTATATTCGGAATCAGCGTAAAATTTCCTATAAGAATATGTATCAAGTTTTTAAAAATTCCAAAGTCGAAAAATCAGTCAAAAATCGAAATAATGCCGTTCGCTATTTTATTTTATGTCAAGATTTGATGAAGTTATGATAGGATACTGTTAAGATTTCAACTGCCTTCAATACTGACCACATTGGACATCGAAATCTATGAATATTTACCTACATTTGTCTTTAAATCTACAATATTAGTTTAATAATAATAATAAAGTGTGAGTACCTCCTAATTATTTTTAATAATTTGATTCCATGTTTGTCTATCAAAATCATAAACTAAAATTTCTCTGCACGATCAATAGCGACTGAAATGTCGAAGATTTCTTCAAAAATTAGCTCATGTGGTCATGCTGCATGACTGGACTTTTTCGATTGTAGTGAACGAAAATGTAGACGAAAACGTTGGTCGCTCTTCCTTGTTCCGTCGCAACTTCATCTGTCATTCGGGGCGGGGGGGGGGGGGGGGGGGGGGGGTATAACTTCCTCACATATTCAGCCATACCGAAAGAGCGGCGCGAGCAACATTCTCTACACACGTCGGATTTCAACGAGGTTTTTCCTACGGACTCGGGATGGACTATATCCCATCCGTTTCCAGTCATTCCACAAGTCTCACTCGAAAGTAGAAGACCGTCGCATCTATACAGCCACATCTAGCGAGCCAAGCGAGCAACATTCATTAGTATTACCTTTATGTACATTAGCACAATTGTATGATTCCCGTAAATGAATAACAACTCCCTCCTGCTCTGTTCGGATAGATACTTAAATCGTCGCCTGCCGAGACCCCTGCAGCTTTACCGGCCGGTAACCGCTGTGAGTAGGTACATTTCAATATTATTATTTGATTCAGAACATTAGATTTTTCCTAATAATCCTCTTTTGAAATTTAATTAACCCTTATACAGCCTACACCTGAGCTTTAGACCTGACCATTTCCAACAATACCAAAGTTCAACTTATAACTTCTTCCCTTTAGCATGGAACATGCTTTAGCCATGAGCTAACTGACTGAAAACGTTGCGCGGAAGTGTCACGAGATTTTCTTATGATTTTCACGTACAACCAAGCCGTTTCTGGGGAAATGAAACTTCTTTAGTTTTCATCGTACAAAAATCGTTCTCCATTCGTTGGAAATCTCTCGATTTATCACGCATTTCTTTCGTACTTGTTCTTCTATTTATGTCGTAGTTTTATATTTATTTATGTGATCAATAAATATAGTAAACAATGGCGCTTGTTTTGTTGTCACTTGGTTGAGAAGTTAATCTTGGTTATAGTAATTGTAGACGCGCTCCATATCAGAAAATTACATACCTAGTAATATCGATTAGTAAAATATTTATGTCGTAGTTTTAGCGGAAAGAAAGCATGTTCCATGTTTTAGCATTTTAGCCGAAGGCTCAAAGTGGAAAGCAACCGAGGGTCCAGGGCCGAGATCTTTTCCGTTTTCATTGTTTGCATGTGTTTTTTAATTATAATTATTAATTTATGAATAGTATAATTTTCATTTCTGAAAAGGATTGATGAGGTTGGTGGTGCGGGGAAAGAATTATAGAGCGAAAAGGAGCGACGCAAGGTACTGACGGAAAAATAATGTTGTTTTTTCTTAATTTTTAATTTCCTATTTTCTTCCCGAGGTTGGCCATCTAAAGATTCAATAGCATGGACTGCGATCCTGTGATTATAACGGCACACAGATTGCGAGGGCTTAAGCTCTATAAATTGAGGTATGATCCTAAACACTATACCGGTATCATTAATTTATGGTAGGTGTATGGACATATGCATTGACTTCCAATACGTTTATGTTGCCATCGAAAAGTTAATTTTTCACATAGGCCAGCAAGCTAAGGTTGTTCTGCCGGGGGAAGTGATAGCGGTGTAGCTGCTGCCCCTTCCAGGTACCACAAGCTGCGTAGAGTGCCCTCCCCTCTCCCCGCCTATCGCCCTCTTTTGACCCAGTTTGGGAAAATAATCAAGTTTTCTATCAAAGTGAAAAGAGCGATCGGGAGTCGATTACACGGTGGCGTGAGGCCCCTGTCGATACTCTTGAAACGGCGACGGGCGAAAACTTATGAGATTAGTTGGATAATTCTGTCAAGGTCCCTCCCTTCTTTTCATCCTCCATACCTCGTTTCCCATACATTTACTTTCACCGTGTGCTTTTATCGTAGAGCATTAGCTCCCGATAAAGCTGCCATTATTTTCGTTGGAACTCCTCGACCTCTAACGCCTTAATAGATCTTGAGGCTGAAATGTCGTCAAGAATCGGGAAATTAAAACCCCAGGCCTGCCATCTACCGAGTGGCTGCCGCTCACATAGTTCCCTATGAGTTTCAAATTAGTATTAGTAATTATGCGGTTAAACCACTAGATGACACATATTAATTTCATAGCTCATGATTCACTGAAAGGGGAAAGGCTCCATATTTGGTATACGAACTCTTTAAATAATATTCTTCAGATCTGCACGTTGATAGAAAGTCCACAAATGTTCGTTAACAAAGCTAACGTAAAGCGATAGCAACGACCCAGGGGACCATATGCTCAATTTTCTAAAAAGTATGGTTTTCGGTGTTTTCACAATAAGTAGCCCGATTCGGGAAACAGGGTGTCCCGAATTGGGATATCCCGAATTCGGCTAATCAATCCCTGATTTCGGAAATCCAAAATTTGAGAACCTATCTTTTCTAGATAACTCAAGTTGAACCAGCCATCGAAATTCAAAATTAAAACTCCTTGCAGTCATACCAGGAAAAATTAATTTTACAACAGATTCATACCTCTAAAAAATAACTGCAAATTATTACGCTAAGGTAAATATTTCTACTTTAGGGAGCCCTTCTACGCAGATTACTGATCCATAATTATTACACGTAGAGTTATATTATTCATTGAAATTTATTATTATATTATAAAACGTAAGACACCCCCTTACGTTAGGTAAGGCACACCCCAACTGAAAATCGATGAGATAAATTAAAACACCTACTCTCTACGCTTCACTAGTTTATCTATTAGTGACAACAGTTATAATAAACTCGAGTTCATGAAGTGAAATGTTCTATTGGCATGATATCAGCTGATACGATCGTCGAAGCCTATAAGGCGGAGAACAAATTATGGATGAACGCGTAGCGATCCGGGTAGGTTCACTCGATTCATTGAAATGATATCTATCAACAACAAACAAAAACACTACACCTTATTTCGACAGTTTTAGAGATCTCAATTTTTTAGTATTTCATTACCTAAATTCTAGTCGATTACAAAAGTTTCATTATTGACAGCAATAAACCAAAAATAATATTACAGTAGCTACAAGTAGTTTCATAAGTAACCTAGTAGTAGTACATGAATATATAATTATATAAATATATAATTCAAGAATGCAGGTGTTCTATTCACGCTGCATGTTCGTATGAGTGAATTTTCTTAAGTTAACGTATTATATTACGTTAAATTGTTTTGAAATTTCAACTTTTTTACCGCAAAGAAAATGTTAGTTATTATTTTTATGACAAAAAATGTATTCTGAACAGTGATCTGCTATTCAAAAAGAGATTTTGGATTCTTAGTTTTTCTGTGGTTTTTATCGATTTTATAGCAAATTTGTATGCAATTCAAGTACGTTGTTCAGCATAATTTTGTACATACTTTTTTTGAAGTTCCATTTCAAATTCGATAATGTTTATTGGAGTAATATTGTGCTAAAAATTCTAGCCATTTTTAGTGATTTTTTCGGCACATTTTTTGGAATTTGACCAATTTAATGTGCTTAAACATTTTTGGCCAACGAACTCATCCTGTCATTTTGAAAGCTTGATATTTTGGCACAAGAACTGTACATGTATATATATTATAAAAAATGTTATAATCTTGATAATCTTGGAATCTCACCACCACCCCACCCCCCCCTTTCCTATATACTTAATGTGGGGGATTAATAGCTATAACTTTAGTAATAGTTATATCTTTGATCAATAAGATTCTATAAATTCAGTCAATGTTTATAATACGTTTCTTCATAAGAACAGATAAGTAGGTACGTTATATAGCAGCGCGTGATGGTATAGATTGTCATGATGCTAACTTTTAATGATGGGGTGGGAACAAGAGTTGGAGCGGTGTTTGTTCGATTAGTTATACAATTTGTCATTCGCCCGGTTTTATTATTCAGTGGTCTATACATCTTCGAACAAAAGTTGTATTTCATCTTCCTTAAAGGTGCTCTTGGTAACTCGTAAGGTGTCAAGGTACATACTTCGATAAATCTTGCTTAAGTAAAGGCCACTTTTAGAAAACTGCCTTAATGCCAGTCAACCCTTGGTCCACATTACGAAATTCAGGGACCTATCCCTCCCTTTTACTCACGGATCATTTACCCTACTCACATTTATTGGTGTCCTCCAATTAGTCATATTAAACATTCCAGGAAAATCAATCCATGCGTTTTTTTAAATTATTTTTTAAGATTCGAGAGAGAGAGAGAGAGAGAGAGAGAGAGAGAGAGAGAGAGAGAGAGAGAGAGAGAGAGAGAGAGAGAGAGAGAGAGAGAGAGAGAGAGAGAGAGAGAGGGGGGGGGGGGGGCTTTTTGATAAGATGACCTTTCCCTCAGAAATGTGGAAAATATTTAGAAACCTTGGATTGGGCTCTGGGGGGAATCAAGCAAAAAAACTATCTTTCCCACTGAATGAACTGAATTCCTACTTCTGTAACGCTCAAAATCGTATTGATGTACATCAGACCCTTGACGAATATAAACGTCTCTGAACTATGTGGCTCGAGATTCATTTTCAGGGAGATTGACAGTGACATTGTTGAAAGGGCTCTGAATCGCATCACATCGAGATCTGTGGGTTACGATGGAATATCAGCTCAATTTTTAAAAATGATAAGCGAATTTGTCATCCCCATCCTTGTATGTATTTATAACACTTCATTAAGTCAGGGTATTTATCCTGCGATGTGGAAACTCTCATTGGTGGTTCCGATTCCCACAATTAGTGATCCTAAAGAACTGAATGATTATCGTGCAATCAATACCCTTTCCGTTCCTGGTAAAATCCTTGATCGTGTAGTATATGAAATGATGACAGAATATGCGGGGGCGAATGATCTAATGGATAGGTTTCAGTCAGGTTATAGGAAGCACTATAGTACGGAAACTGCGTTAATTAAGGTCACAGATGATATACGTGGGAGTATGGATGGAAGGAATGTCACGGTGCTAGTCTTGATTGATTTTTCCCGAGCGTTTAGTTCGGTGAGGCATGACTTGCTGTTCGCGATTCTTGAATCTATTGATTTCTACGGAACCGAATTAATGTGGTTTAAATCATACTTGGCGCACAGGCAACAGCGGGTCAAGTCTCCGGGGGGGGGGGGGGGGGGGGGGGGGAGTTCTCAGACTGGTTAGATAATGAAACTGGAGTTCCGGAAGGTTGTGTTTTGTCGGCAATCATGTTCACGTTTTTCATTCAATCAATGAGTAAAGCTTTCGGAAAAGGATGTGACATGTCATATATGATTTATGCTGATGACCTGCAAATCTATATTTCTACAAAACCTGAATTTATAAATTCTAGCGTACCTAGACCCAATGTGGAGCTTGAAAGATTAGTGGAATGGTCCAATAAACATTGTCTAAGCATTAATGCAGCTAAGAGCAAGGCAATAATAATAGGAAATAGGCGGTTGCTGAGTAATCTCGAAAATGATAGCTTGAATAAAATTATTATTGAAGGTCAGCCATTAGACTATGAACATGAGGTTAAAAGCTTGGGTGTTGTGATAGATAAGAATTTATCATGGTCCCAACAAACTATTGTTATGTGTCGCAAAGAGTTCAAAGCATTGTATCAACTTAAGAGAATAGCTTACCACCTCCTCCCTCATATTAAAGCCAAGTTAGTGTCAGCGCTCATTATGCCTTACTTCAACTATGGGTCTTGGGCTCTGTGTGATATGTCTGAGGGCGATATTGGCACACTTCAGAGGGCACAAAATGCATCCATTAGATTCATATATAATTTAAGACTGGATGATCATGTCACCCCTTTCTACAATAGGCTGCGTTGGAGGAAGATTAAGCAACAATGGATGTATAACACAAGCCTTTTAACCTTTAAAATTATAAAGTATTCTAAGCCTGAATATCTAGCTTGCCGATATATTAAAATGTTTACTATCCACGAAAGGTCTACTAGAAATGCTGGTCAGACATATGTAATGCCACAGCACAGTACCGTGAGGTACTCTAAATCATTTCGTGTTCAAAGTATCAAGTTATTAAACATGTATCCTGACTTATTTGATGTACAGCAGAGCATTGCTACCTTTAAAACCAAATTGAATGAAATATTGGCGAAACCCGAGGCGAACATTTAATTTATTTATTTTTACTAATTGAGTGTATAGTTCATTTAATTTCTTCCTGACAACTACATTGTAACTTCTCTATATTATTTCTGTATGATTGTAAGAGTGGGCAACTATGCCCAAAATTGTACAGATTAATAAACAATCAATCAATCAATCTATCTCTCAATGAATGATTTTCAGACCCAACCTGGGTTGAAATTTCTCGAGAATTAGGGCTTTCAACTTAGTACTGGTGTTTTGATATTTAAGAGACGACAGAAAAGTAATTTAGTTAGTAGCTAAACTAACTAGTAGCTAAAAATTTAACTAGTAGCTAAACTATCTCGTTATCGTTAATTATATCGTAAACGTGAAATGTCGAAGTTACTTCCAGACCGAGGGTTGAGGAGAGAGGGTATGACGTAATCCTCATGCGGTGAGGTCACAGCGAAAACACGTTCCCTACGAATTAGGGGGTACGTTCTAGATCATAAGTTTTTTCTTATTTGCTACTATAGCTTTCCAATGAATCGAATGAGACCATTCGGATCGTGTGAGTGAGAACACGTGTGAAAATGGTAAAACCTCCCGTAAAAACCTAGTAAAAATTCCCTCCTCAAAAAATCGTGTTATTATAACTCGTTAAGACATATTCGTGTAATCGTTTGTAATGGTGACATGCTTAGTTTCCATATTGATGATTTGAACCAACCCAATATTTTATTCATTTATCCTATATTATGTTTCAGAGTTACCCATAAACTTTTTTTAAACTATGAACGGATTTCCCTTTTTCCAGTGGTTTGAACGTTAGGTACTGTTTTATTCATGGTAACAACACATATATTAAATTCATGACGGCACCTGAATAGCTGGAGGAGAGTATAATTTCCACTTAGTTTGACGGGAGAATAAGGATGAGGAGGGGCATGTAGATGAGCGTGTACATGAGCGTGTATTCCTATCAACTCTATCCAAACGAAATATGGCATATTTACCTACCCTCTTCCAGCAGGTATTCCATTTCATTAATAGGTGTATATTTAGCGAATTATTTTCAAATTTGGTCAATGTCGGTGACAACAGTGACGGACCCTTAATCAGAAGGCGATAAACGAGATGCGGCTTGTTTCCCTCGGCCGAAGGTCACGTTCCTCACATCGACCGCAATTGATTTCCACTTTCACCTTCCACCGCCCGATCTCCTAGTCACACCAACAAGTCCCTGAGCCGTCCGCTTGTTGAATTGATATAAAATGACCGCCCTTTCCATTTTTCATGAGGGACACTTGGAAATTGCTCAGAACAACCCGACGGCCCTCGTCAGCGAAACCAGCGACTCACGCAGGCGTCTTCAGGCTTTTTACCCTCACATGGTGTGATGAATTAACCTGGAAACCGCGCATTGATTATATGATGTATGATAAGCCGGAGAATTTTTTATATATATTTTATAATATACGACATGTACTTCCAAAAGATAAAATAAAGTCAGCATACTGAAGCGTGTTACAATCAGTATTGCAAAATGGAATTATAGCTTGAGGAGGTACTTATCCTTCCCACATGAAAAACTTCATGTTGGCCAAAACATTATTATCAAAGCAATATTATCATAATCACGTAGAACCAGTCCCTGAAGTAGGAGCAGCATTGATAATTATGTTTAATAAAATACCTACCTCACGGAATCAGAGAAAGTAAAGCATGTCACGATCAGTGTTTGAAATAATTGTCTATATTGCGCTCACCTTGAATTTTTTAACTGTGCTGTTCGTATTATCACGTAAATAAATTCTGCTCTATTCTATAGCCTACTCGGTATATCTATTTCTGCAAACGGGTGCAGTGAGTCCCCCACCCAATAACCTGCAATAAACTCATAACGTCTGTATGTGGATTGGCGGGTGAAATGCTCTTATTTGCCCTCCTCCGACCATCTTTGATTTTTAGGGTCCGTTCGATAGAACTTGGAAACTCCAATTTCAGTAACTTCTGTTACAGTTCCCTCCATTTCCGAGAGACCGCGTCTACCCTTCGCTCAGCATTGGGTCGAACGGCTTCAGTCTCAAGTTCTTGATGCAGCGATTCGGGAGATGTCAAACTCGTTTAGTCGGGAAGGTTAATTCCCGAAAAGCTGCATATATATGCGGTACTTAGTGCGAAAGAGGCTGTTGCACTTCTCACTATTAAATGTGCGGATTTAGACGGCGGAGCCCAGGCCAGTCGCCATAAATCCGTCACCTTCTTAGCCTGAACCTCCACTGGAAGCGTATAGAAGCGACCAAGCGACAAGGCTATTTCAGGCGACTTCCGTGAGCCGACTGGGACGCGACTGAGCTCCTCCATTCGAGACTTAGTCGCGCGAAATCTGTGGAGGTGTATAGTAAACTGCATTTATTTTTGGTGAAGTACTACACAATGGACGACATAGATAGTTTTTATTTGCTGGATAATGCTCTCGTAAATTTCCTTCGGATGAGAAGCAAACGACGAATGTTCTGGCTCTCCATGACAAGCTAAAGGGAGATTGGGAGAAGTTTCGAAAGTATTATAGGATGGACCTACAAACGGTTACATCCTGTATAGGGTTTGTGACAGTTGGAGGGGAAGAGATGTCAAGGAGGATGAGGTGGGTGTGAGATGAATGACTATTAAAAACACATTACTATCTTCTTTAGATCATTATTCCGGATATATATATATATATATATATATATATATATATATATATATATATATATATATATATATATATGTATTTAGTGTCACTTTTTGTTTCTTAATTTCACATCAGTATACATATTCATACAAACATAAAAATTCGACGTACTTTTGTACCGTTGAATGTGAATATTCTTGGCTATCAACCATTCCTACGTGTAAATATGCCGAGAAAACATGGGAGGGGGAAGCCAGGTCGCTCGAAGACAGGCGACCGATCCCATCCGGATGGGATCAGTCGCTCGTCGCCTCAAAACGCGCGAGTCGTGTCGCTCATGTAGCTTGCAGTGGAGGACCTCTAATACGTTTTAAGCTTATGGGATTAGTCGCTTGTATACGGACGAAAACGCTTAATCGCTCGTTTAAACTAGTGATTACAACTTTAAGCTCATCTATAACCACTCCTAGAGAGATTTTACACGGATCAGTTTTTAGCATTGATCAGTGGTCTGGATGCTCACTACGGTTGTGACACATAGCTTCCTCGTTTACCTATCATGAATGTATCTTAGATCTTTTTGTATACTTATTAGGTCTTTTTCGTTATAAGACCGCATACGGTAATTTCTGTTATACAACCGCAAAACAATTTTCAGAACGATAGTTGTTTTTCTGAAATTGATGAAATTATCAATTAAAAAAGTTCCAGTCATGCAGCTTGATCGCAAGTGCGAATTTTTGTAAATTATTGTTTTGTATAATGTGAAATTGTTTTGAAATTTGAGCTTTTTGAGTGCGAGGAAATTGTTAACTATTAATTTTTTGGCAAAACATATTGTATTCTAAATAATAATCTGCTATTCAAAAAGAGGTTTAAGATTTTTAGTTTTTTTTGCACTTTTTATCGATTTTTCTAGTAAGTTTTAATGAAATTTAAGTACATTATTCAACATGATTTTGTCCATAAATTTTCGATTGTTCTATTTTGTAGTTAATAAACTTTATTTGACTTAAATTTTCCTAAAAACTATAAATTAGACAATTATTTGCCGTTTTTAGTAATCTTTTGTGATTTTTTTAAGTATGTTTTTTGAAATTTGACCAATTTAATGTGCTCAAAAAGTGTTAGCAAACGAACTCATTCTTTCGTTTGGAAATCTCGATCTTTTGTTTTGACATGCATCCGTTGCGTCATCTGGATCCCCTGAAAGCGGCATCAAAATGAAAACAATTATTGAGTGAGTAATGCGAGTTAATTCATTCTCGAGCGTTGAATTTCTCACGGTGGTGTGTACCCGAATTACAAGCCCTTGTTAATATAATACAACCGGGTCAATGGCTAAACGGAATAACAATGAAATCACAATCAAATTAAAACAGTGGGTTAATGAGGTAATTATTTAGAGAGAAATCCATTCATCGTGAATGGTAGAATGTTAAATTAAACAATAACAGTAATATCCAAGACCGTGAAAAAATAAACTAGGTACTTCGAGTATTGAAGTCCCGTAACCGAATGAAAACTAACGAAATTAAATAAAACACCTGCATACGCTTCACAAGTCCTTGCATAGAAAACAAGAGATGACCGTTGAAAATGATAGTGACAACTTCAGTCACTTGATCTTATGATCGAATTTTTGTAAATTATCGTTATAAATTCATGGTAAATTGTCTTGTAATTTAAGCACCTAAGAGTGAAAAAAAAAAAAGTTTTTTTTAAGCAAAAAACTTATTTTAATTGATAATCTGCTATTCAAAAAGAGAGATTTTGGATATTTTCTATTTCATTTATTAATTTTATTAATTAATTTAATTCTTTTTAGGATGTCCCTTTGAAGGTAGGTCATATGAAAAGGCTTCATAAGAGACGGCCATCGATCCAGGAGGGTATGGACAACCCAAGTATGAAAACGAAAAATAAGTGCATACAAATCCGTCTTTCACGACTCTAAAGTGGGGGAATTTCAGACCATGGGGAATCCCACTTATTCTTCTCTCTCTCTCTCTCTCTCTCTCTCTCTCTCCCTCTTTCTGTGCGTCTTAGCTAAAATGATAGATAGAGGAATATATGAACCTTTTAATGATTTCATAAATTTACATAATATATTAGATAATTACCAATCTGGATATAAAAAATATTTCAGCACAGAAACAGCTCCAACATGTGCAGTTGACCAGATACGTAGAAATATTGAAGATAGAAAAGTTACAGTCTTAATATTGTTCGATTTTGTTTGTGCGTTTGAATCTGTTAGGCAAGAATTATTGATTGAAATACTTGGAAGTTTAAATATGGAAGATCGTATGGTCAACTGATTTGAATCCTACTTATTTATTAGAAAGCTAAGGGTTACACCTGATGGAGAATGCTCCGAGTGGAGAAACATTGAAACAGGAATACCTCAGGGTTCCGTTCTATCATCTATCTGCTTTGTAATTTACATGAATGAGGTCGTGGAAAACTTAGGAAAACATTGTGATCTACGACACATGCTTTATGCAGACGACCTTCAAATTTATGCGTCAACTTATATTGATAATTTGAACACATTGATACATAATTTAAATAGGGAAATAACCTTTTTGTCAAACTGGTGCTACGGTCTGAAGTTGAACCCTTTAAAATGTAAAACAATGATTCAAGGAAGTTCCAGAATGTTGAATTCAGTAGGCCTTATAACTATTAACAGATTGGTGATAAATGGAATTCAACTAGAATTTCAAGGAGAAGTACGGAATTTTGGTGTAAGTCTGCAGTCTAATTGGTCATGGGATTCACAAGTGACAGAAATTTGCATTCCATTTCCCCCAATATGTTAGATCGAGACATGTTCAAGCACTAACATTACCGTATTTTGATTATGTCTCAACATTGTTCACGAGCATGACTGAAACCAACAATAATGACCTTCAAAAAGCTCAGAATGCAACTGTTCGTTTTATTTTTGATTTAAATTATGATGAGTATATAATTCCATATTTTGAAAAATTAGAATGGCTAAGTACGAGAAAAACAAGAAGTTAATGTTGCCGCTCTGTCCTATAAAGTTTTACGATCCCAACAGCCATTGTATTTATTTGAAAATTTTAAAAGAAGTAAGATGCCATCCAACGTGAGTTGGCACTTACCTAACTAACATTGAACTTGTTAACGATCCCCTGAGGCCAATAATAGATATTTTAATGAGAAAACCATTCCCGTCCCCTCATAAATCGTCTCCATTATGAACTTTGTAAATGTAATATCAAGTAGCAGTGAAACAAGTTAGTGACTACAAGTGTGCAACTAGATCCATAATGGAGAGTAATGTTGTTAACCGGAAACCATCAATGTACTTTTACTACTTGAAGCTCTGAATAAATTTCGTAAACACGTTGTTGAAACTCAAGTCTGAGTCCCTTTTAGGGATCGATTCCAATGCTTGTTTCAGGCCAAAAGTTCCAAAAAGAAATTCAAGAAGAAACACTTTGTTTCCGAGCACTGTTATTCTTCAAAAGCATTTTTGTGCAATCTACTCGCAGACTTTCAAACGGCCATAACACCATTTAGATATTCAGTAACATCGAACAGAAATTGTATCAAATTTCCAAAATAACCTTTTTACATATCCTTTAAAAAATATTTTACATTTACTATTAAAGAAAAAAAAGCTCCAGCACTTTAAACAATTTATTGCGAGCTGGAAAAGACGCAGAAGTCTGGGTTTCGCTTTCATATGTAGGTATCTCACCCACTGAGACTGAGAGATATTAGCTGAAGAAAATGATCAGGTCTTTTGATTGACTTTTCTTCGACTCTTCGACCATTGCGGAAATGAATAAACTCCAGTATTTCGGTAATGCGGTTTGGGTTTTCTTGCTTTAAACTAGTGACCTCTAAGGATATTGACGTGATATAACGGTCAATCTAATCGAAATAATGAGTTTTTACTCTACTAGACTAATTTTGGGTGTTTTAACCCCCCACCCTCCCTCCAGTGCAATTGAGATCAGCATGATCAACACCAAATCGTGTTGGCGTTTCGTTGCCAATTGCCATTGTGATCTAATTGAACGGGTAAAGTGTGTATTATTAGAGCAGCATGCTGAGGAGCTCTCCTTGAGATGGGTGGAGGCACATCCAAGTGATACTGTAAACGAAATGGCGGACGAACATGCAAATAAGAATCGTTAGAGCTACGTGGAGTCAATTCAATAGAACGACATCCGCTTCTCAAAATACTGAATAAAGCATCCAAGAGACCTTTCTAAATAAACTTATCACGTGCAACAGCACGCGCGTGGTGCAACTCATGCGGTTTAGAACCTGACAGAGAAAAATATATCGATGCCTCCAGATGATTAGAAAAGTTCAATTGCAAAACTGTAAATTTAAATAAGAAGAATTGGAGGATATGAGACACAAATTGTGATTGTGCCCCTTGTGTGTTGGACAGCGAGACAATTATGGATCAATGTATTGAAGCGACTGCTGCGATCAATGAAGGGCATGGAAATTTCACTGTGCGAGACATTCATTTATTAGTCACAATAAAATTAAATTATAATTATGATTCAATTTCCCAATACTCTCATAATGATGGTGTTGTAATGGATATTATTTTATGCATTGATAAAGTTAAGGTTATGTACACTTATAAATTGGCGCTAAAAAAAGTCCATATGCTATTTTTTCTCAAGCATCTCAACTCTGAATGTGGATAGCATGAGGCAATGTGAAATGCGATGGAGTTACAGTACAAAAGATCGTTCGAAGTTCCCTGATTCCCTCAGATTGTTGTGACCTCTGACAAACCCGGCTGCCAGAGATCGCTAGAGAAACTACAGTCATGGTGTTAGTATAATTTCGACACCACCATGTCCGTGTGATGGCATAGCCGCAGAAATTTACACACCTTCTTTTTCACTGCCTCTTGCTGGAGCCACCATGTGTGAAAAATGTGGTTACGTCTTGTACAGCCTTTTTTCTAATGTAGATACCGATTTTTATGACAGTTTCAGACATTAATTCCCTTTACTGGCCCGAATACACATCAATAGAATAAGACGAGAAAAAGGTAAATGACGATTTTGGCATTGGCATTGTTCGCGTTAACCTTTAGACGACCCCCTAACAAATCCATCTCCGTCATAGTCGAATGAACAGTAGTAGCGTGCACCCATATGCAACGTTAACTTCCTCGAACATCGATTTATCATCATCGGTCCGATTTTGTGCGAATTCGTAGGTTACTTAGTTTACGCATGCGCAAAACTGAAGTTGGTTGACTCATATGAAACTCCAAACTAAAAGACCGATTTTGATGAAATTTCCAGGAATTGTTTGGGTTAGCTCCTAGGTGGTCACCTAAAATCAATAGTAGGATGTGCACATGCGTAACGTTTTGTATTTCTGATAACGTCGATTTGGTCGTAATTGGTTCTTTCAACTAAATCTATACGTCCGTGTTACAATAAGTGAGGAACTATACTGCCCACTCAAAATGGCAGACGTTTTTCCGGTATACCGGTTGCCAAACATGGTCTTATATGAATATTACGAACTTAACTTTCGACGAAGTGTCCAACAACACTACATTCAATAACCACTTAAACGCCTGAACTGGTTTAACACTGAAACCAGAATTTTATGAATGTTAGGGCATCAATACTCGTCTCGACATTTTCTAAATAGAACCCCCTCCCCACCTCCCATTCATTCTTAATGAAGCTAGTCGATAATACTCTATAGTGTTCATCGATAAGTTGTAGTTACTCAAAGTGCGATAATGCCACGCTTCTCCGCGTGACTTCTAAATGCCAACTTCGGTCGATACGGCTCGCCTCGAGCTCTGACAGTGGCACAAGCGCCTGTTCTCATCCACAGCCTAATGCTCGATTACCCCGATAAATATTCATTACGCCCGGAACCTCGTGTCAGCGGCTTGAGCATTATAAACAGACCTAGGATGCCCTGTTGGAGAATCAACGTATCACAGTTCCGTACCAATGAGTAGGGAACCGATCGGACGCCTCGGGCATATGATTCCTCTCTAGTTGTTATCATCGGGTGTTAATACAGTGCTACTGCGCACGGTGTCAGAAAATCGCGAAAAGTCAGGTCAAAATCCGAAAAATTAAAAGTGAACCAATATTCTTTTTACTCATTGATGTGAGGAGTTCAGACACCCCAAGCGTGTGAAATAGGTATTAGCGTCGTCAAACAACTTCTCTCATCCAATGTTAACTTATCGTTGAATCATTGAATTAAAAAAAAAAAAAAAAAAAAAAAAAAAAAAAAAAAAAAAAAAAAAAAAAAAAAAAAAAAAACCAGGCTGCGAGCCTGGTATTGAAAACATTTTTCGACAAAAACTTCAGTTTTATCCTGAATTTTCCTCTCTTTCCGTCATGAAAGTTAAAGTTTCAGAGGTTTGTGGCAAAACAACACTAGAATTGAGGTCGAAACCAAAATTAATCAAGAAAATTAGTCTAGCAATTGTGGCCTAGGCAAATTCGACAAAACTTGTCTCACACGCAAACGATTTTTTTTAGAGCTCAATAAAAGCTGTTCTCGAAATCATCCTTTCATTTGGGAAGCTTGAATTTTTGTTGGCGTAAGGATGGAAGTTTTATTTCAGTCCTAAAGTGATTTATCGTCTGGCTTTTTATAAATGAATGTATAAATAAATGAATAAATAAATAAATAAATAAGTAAATATATATATATATATATATATATATATATTGGAAAATTTATCAGCTTTATGATATGATTATCAGCCTTATGAATACATTGCAATCGTTTTTGCTTTTTTAAATTAATTTTTTAACACATTTTCTGAAATTTAGCTAATTTATTGAGTTCAAAAACTGCTGCTTAACGAACTCTTCTTTTGAAAGAGCGATGTGTTTGGCGAAGGCACAGAATTGTTATTCAATCTTAAGGAGAGTTATAGACTGGAATGACACAATGAATAAATAAATTATTAAGTAGGGAGGACGCCCAGGTTAACCTGAAAAAGGCTTCTCTGTCCTTGAATTGGGTTTTTGTATTACTCTCCAACATTTCTCCTCACACACACACACACACTGTTTTTTTTAATTTTATTTATTTATTTTTTTTCAAAACTCCCCTCAAAGGTGGAGGGGGAACCATTATATTGAGAAAATAAATAAATAAATGAAAACGTGGGGAGGCCGCCCAGGTTTACCCGACGCCGGCCCTTGGGATTAGGGGAATTGAGGAAGATGGAGGAGGGAAAGAGGGATGAAAGGGAGTGACCCTATAAAATGACCACCAGTTAAGGTAAGAGCCCCGAAGGACGCGGATGGTGATAGCACTGAGCAATCCTGCCGAGATGCCCAACTCGAGAGGCTCTGTGGCACTTTTCCCGCACCACACCCCACGCCATGACACGGTCGCGGCCATGACCATGATGTTATTAGGCGCCACTCCTTTTAGCTCAGGCATCGCTTGCCCCAGGTCGTTCCTATCATATTTAATTAATTTAGCCCTCCAGATCTGCTCCATGTCCATGCTGCCACTGACAACCTAGATATCAAGGACTATTGCAGACCCATCGGGCTTGACGGCAACAATATCTGGCTTCTTGCCCCGGTCACTCGGCATGTGGTATAGTCTCTCCCTTTCGACATCCCAACCGCTGGATGACAAAGCGCCTGCTATCTGCTTGGCGACTGCATCGTGATGTAGAATGCGTTCACCGAAAGTACGAGGACACTGCTGCACCACATGATATAGATTCTCATTTTTGCCCCGACAGGCACGGCAAAAGGTGTCGACTGTCCCACGACTACTCCTCGAACACCTCACCGAGGTGGCTAGTGTAGCCACCAGGACGACATGAAAATGGCGATAGTCGCGAGCCCCAATGCCCTCTGAAGCCTATTCCACCCACTGGGAAGAAAATGGAGATTCAGAGCACTGTCGGAGTTCTTTACCATCTACTGATTCATGCAGAGCAGCAGCGAACTCAGCAGATGAGATGGGTTAGGGAACAAATGGTGTTGCTCGGTCACACCAGAGCAACTGCTGCTTGACAAAGTCAAGTATGCAGCTGTGCGGGCAACCTCCCAGCTCAAGCCCCTAAGGGCATGCAGGGGCTGGTGGCGTAATGATGGGACGCTGGACGAAAGAGAGACAATACCAAGTCCACCAGCCTTGACCGGTGCGTGGATGTAAGAACTTGGGACACCAGGTGAGAAGCCTAACCAAGAGCGTACAGCAGAGCGAACTTCACGATAGGTTAACTCTGGCAGTAAGTAGGTGCGAAGGAGACACAGCTTCTGCTGTGGCTTCAATGGAGCCTTGGTAGCACGAGCTAATGCTCCACCCAGGTCCACACGGCTTGTGGCTGTAGTGGCCACACCCATGAAGTCAACACCAAGGTACCGCCAGACCTCCAACACAGATCAGGCAGGGATCAGTGTCTGTCCTAAGACAAAGCACTCCTTATCCACAACCTTCACCTTCTGTTGGTAGCATGACGGGACCAAGGAGGCTGACCCACACTTAGAAGGGTAGACCACAAGACCGCAGCTGGCTAGCTGCTCGGCAAAGGCATTGAGGGGGATCTGCAAGCCCACACAGGTTTCAGCTAGTAGGATGACATCATCGGCAAAAGCCAATGCACCTACTCGGACCCCAGGGGCGAGATCGAACCCTATCTCATCTGGCAGCTTACCCAAGGCGTATCCACAACCAGGTTAAAGAGGAGTGGCGATAGAGGATCCTCCTGGCAAACTCCGTGCCCAATGACGACATCCCCTGACATCTCACCTCGAGGACCATCACGCCTTCGTGGTACAGACAGGAAACATACTCATTCAAACGAGCAGGGGCCCCGATGCCACAAAGGCAATCGGACAGGGCAAAATGGCTTACAGTGTCAAAGGCCTTAGCGATGTCCAGAGCGGCAAGATGGAGCTGCCGTTTCTTGATGCGGGCCAGCAAAATGACAGTTTGGAGAACTGTTAGGTTCTCTGCTGTGTCATCTGCTGGCCGAAATGCTCTCTGGACGTCACCTATGACACCAGCCACTTGGAAGTGAGATACCAGAATCTTTTGAAAGTGGCGGAAAACTACTGACGATATAGAAATGGGTCGGTAGACTCCAGGCCAACTTCCTCCTTTCTTTGGGATGAAGATGATCCAGGCACAGGTCAACTCAGATGGTCCAGGCTTTAGGGGGTCTTCCCGAAAGAAGTAACAGGTTGAGGTCGAGTAGCTTGATACTTTTTGGGGCTTTATCCCAGTGTCGGGCAGAAATACCATCAGGTCCAGCAGTCGACTTCCCCCTTTCTTTGGGATGAAAATTGTCCGGGCACGTGTTAACGCTTTTGGGGGTCTTCCAGATAGTAGCAACAGGTTGAGGATGAGTAGCCTAACATTCTTTGGAGCTTTATTCCAGCGTCGGGCGGAAATACCATCGGGTCCAGCAGAAATGGAGTTTTTGACACGGCACTTATGTGCAACGTCATGAAGCACCTGTGTGCACATGATGCTGCATAAGGAATCCCTAGTGGAAGCTGGGGGTACCACTGGCTCGCCAGAATTGTGGCTGGGAGCACTCATAAGTGGCTCCCAGCAATCCAAAAACTCCTGGAGAGAGGGCATAACTTGTTCAGCCCCAGCTCCCTACAGTACCTCCACAGCTGCACGAGCTGTATGCTTCCTCCACAATCTCTGTACACACTAGTGTTTCCGGCTCCTCACTTGATCAGCCGCTCTGCGAGCTCCACGAGGCACCACATTTGGAGGAACTCTTCCCTGGTGCCTCGCCAAGGTCACTTCCTCAACCTGCGGGAAAAACCTCTGCACATCGGTTGCGACCTCGTCCTCCAAGCCATTTGGCCCCTCAACAGCCCGCCTCCCCAGATCCTGCAGATAGGCACTCTCATAACCTTCAATTCGGCCTACCTGCTCCCCAAGCCTCAATACTTCAGTCTTCAAGAAGACTGAAGGTCCCGGGGGAGGATCGCTGAACGGCGGGCTACTGCCCTATGCCAGTAGGAGATGCAAGAGAGGCCCCACGGCTATTTGTCCGGATAGGATCCTCGACAAGCTGCTCGTAGTTTGGCCTCAGGCGAAGAGATTGAATTGCAGAAAGCGTGCACATGGGAAAACGTTGTTGCAAATAATCATTTATATGACGAACCCCATTACGCACTGCTTCTGCCTCCTCAGCTGCCATTCGCCGCAAATCCTCAGAAGCGTACCTGGGCCGCTCTCACTCTATGTCAATTGCAGCGTTGGCCTACACGGGATGCTTCTGCCAGGCGTGGGCACTGAAGCCTCGCTTGGTAGTAAAGGCTCTATCACAACGGGCACACTGGTGGGCATATACCGGGATCGTGGAAGAGGATGAGGGATAGGAAGACGAGGATGAAGAAGAGGGAGAGGATGACCGACGCCCCTGCCTGGGGCGTCCCCGAGCGCCTCCCCTAGAACCCCGCGAGCCAATGGGCCAGCGGGAGTTATGAGGCTCATTTTTGTCTTTTTCCAGAACGGGGGAGACGTAAAAAAGAGTCGGGAGACCCGTTGACACGAGCCTCCCCCCCCCCCACCTAGCCGCCATTGGGTCATTCTGCCACCCTCCAGTAAACTGGACGGTGCCTGGGTGGCACAACGGGGACGTATGACCTTGACTTGGGTAGGGATATGAAGGAGCTCCGAAGAGATAAAAACACCAACAGTTACCCTACCCCAGCAACCGAAACGCACACATACACACAAACGGTTTTTTTTTAAATCCAGAAATTGTTTCAAAATGTCTAAAAACGGATTTCATGAAGAAAATTTGAAATTTAATTTCAAAACTTTCAAACCCATTGCAATAGCTTAATCCTTTACGAAAATTCGCTAAGATAAAAAATGTTTCAATCGAGGAATAGTTTCAGCTCCATCAAAAATTTCGATTATGAAAAATTAATGTTTTTTAAAAATAATTTTGAAGCCATCGCCGTTTTTGGGCGAAATCCCGAAAATCACTCAAACTAATTTTCGGGAAGAGGTAGGTGTCAGTTGGACACTTGTAACGGCACTAACATTCAACCACGAAATTACCTCGGATGGGATTAGAATGGCGAGCAAGAGGAGCGCTCTAACGAGGTAGCCGGGTGCATTTGACCAGATCAAAGAGCCCGCTAATCCGAGTTTATAAACAGTCGGCGAGGATAAATGCGGCGATAAAGTTACGAGTCCTGAACCTCAAACCTTCCACGGTAACCGTTAGAGGTCCCCCCCCCCCATCCCCTCCACTCATCCCTTTTGGCACCCTCCCCTTTACCACCTCTCCACCGACGTTCACAGCCGCTAATAACGTTTCTCATCCGCTGGATCGACGAGGTATCTCCCGAAATCCCTCAGCTAATGGAATAACAACACGCCGCCCTCCTTCAACTCGAGTTGGGTTCGAATTGAAAGTTGGATTTTCTGAAACCAAGCGCTCTGACGTTTGAACACGATATAATATCCGCTCGACATATTTATCTACAGTCCAACGACGTCAACTATAAAGGAGGTGAGAAAAGTTAGGGGAAATACCCATGGATTGAATACATATAAATGTAAATGTAAATACATATACATATAAATTAACCTTTGATGTCAAGCTATCGGGATGGGGATTTTTTAAACTGAACTGATGTAACATTTTTCATGTTTTGCAACTCCCTTATACGAAAACAGCTCCCATTGTTACTAGGACCCAATCGCATCACAATCAAACAGGAGTATCAAGCTTTTAAGTTGTTTCCCAATACTAATTTATGAGTATTATTCGTTAATTTATGCCCGAAATCAGTCATTTCCAAAAATTAAAAACACTAGAATAGTAGACATAATATGCAAAAAGAATTGATAGCCTGTACCACGACCCTACAATAACTCTTTAACGAGGCAATGCTTATGGCTGATCCCCAATTTATACTTGTCATTGGCTGATACGATTAGAATCATTTCGAAATCACTCATATAAAACCACTCATGTATTCATGTTTATAAAACAGGAGATTGTAAAAACCATTTTCAATCTCATCATCTACAAGGAATTTCAATAACTTTCCGAAACCTCTACGAAATGCTTATGTTTGTACACAAACATTTTTTTCTGAAAAAAAAAAAAAAAAAAAAAAAAAAAGTTTTAAGAATGTTTTGAATTGATATCTACTTTAAGTTAGCAGCAATTGATGTACAAATTTATTATATAACACAAGCCTCTTTTTTCGCGTGATTTAATAGCTGTGCCAGATTTGTAACTCCACCGGGTAGCACAAGTTCTTTTGAACTTATTTTCCGGTGAGCATGGTAAGTGGATAGTTGTTTTAAATCATACTTTTTTAGATCCTTTCATTTCTCTTTTTTAAAGCTGCAGTTTATTTTCCAAATATCTTTTGTAATTTTTGATGTTAATAAACTAAAATGAAAAATTTCTTCTTAGACCATCCACAAAAATAATGTACTGCCTTACCTGTAAGACTTCTACAACTATGATATGGTCATGAAATACCAGGAAATATTTAAATCGAAATAGAATTTTGGTTTTTATTTTAATACTACGTTGATTTAGTATAGCGTTATTCTGTAACCAATCCTAATATTCAGCTCAGCTATTAGTATTAGGAGCATTCAAGGTAATCTATGTATATCAGGAATGTTTTTAAATCTCTCATTTGAAGGATAATTATGTTTAATTAGTAGAATTAATTGCAAATTGTTGTAAATGTCACCCAACAATCGAACTTGAATCATCGAGTGGCACCAGCTGCCTGGACGGGTCTATGACCTTAGGGGCAGGAATTTCACTAGTGATACTCAATCGTGTAAATTTCCTGATTCTAAACGTTTGTTGTGTCACTTGTCTTGTTTGTAATTAGCGAAATTGAAATGGATTTATTGCCGAGCTTCCGGTTTATTTAATACCTTCAACAGGGCTCAAGGAAGCTTTTATGGTGACTCCATTATTGAGGCCTGATAACGGTTTTAAATTAACCGAAAGCTTGGCGATAAGGAATACAGTTCAGTTAAGATCCCCATCACGATAGCTTGACATCGAAGATTTCTGCGGATCAATGAACGTTTCCCATTGATATTAATTTATCACGTCTTCACAGATATTAAGAAAATGGGATCTTCGGTGAATTTTTTTATTAGACCGGGAGCTAGCGACTAAAAACAACCTGAAGAGTATAGAAGGTTGGAATATCTTTAAAAATAGATTTTTACATATTGTGATGTAAGGTCTACCTCTTCGTAATAAATACGTGACTGGTAGTAGGAGAGATTGTATCATGGGTTTCACTAGATCCTAAATTGATCATAGATATTTCGTAATCAAGTCCAAATTGTGGCCATTCCAATCCTACCGCAATAAAATATGTATATGCTGAGATCTGTAAGTCTAGTCTAACTATCAAATATAGACCGAGAGCAAGCGACTAAAACGTAACCGGAAGCGTATAGAAGGTTTGAATATCATAAAATATAGCTTTTTACTTACTGTTAACGAAATCGATCGTCTGGCAGTTTGTATCTGGCGCTTAGCCTCATTGTAGCCCCATTGCACTAAACTCAACCAGAAACTTAACTTATCGTCTGGAATGCCACATATATAAATAAATATATACGAAAAAGGGTTAAACTCTAGGATTCGTTTCAGAATGCTTCAAAACGGATTTCAATGAAGAAAGTTTTCAAAAAATTTGATTTTAAAGATTTCCGAGCCATTGCAATAGCTTCATTCTCTACAAAAATTCGCTAACAGATCTCCTGGAATGGGCGATCCCGGTGATATAGTTTTTTCCTCCACCCTTTGAAAGAAGTACATTCAGGTTAAACGAGGATGGAAGCCGTTTGTGGAGGTACACTTCACTTCACACTTCTTCATATGTCAGGTTTCCTTGTCCAGAAACTAAATCGTTACGCATGACCTTTAAATTTTTCTGTCTGACCAGAAAAATCTGATTTCAACGAAGAAATTTTTCAAAACTTTTGATTTTAAAATTTTGCGAGCCATTTAAAATTTTCTACGAAAATTCGCTAATTGACTACACTGTTGAAAAGGTGTAGTCACACTACAGCTAAATTGTTGGCACAGTTTTTACCGTGGGTATAGTTCCATATGTGTCCCCACTTTCAAACCAATGTACATCTAACATTATTCTATCAAAAAATGAATTTGACGACTGTATCAGAAACCTCCGAATTTCCTCTTTCCCATGTTTTCATCAAAGATTAACTTTTTCCTTTGCGTATATAAGAAATATGGGATTGAAAAAAGTGGGTATATTTAGGTACGGAACTATTTTCCTACTCAAAAAGTTCCGTATGAGTCCCCACGCATATCCATCTTGCGTGTCAATTCAATAGAAGGATGTATATAGTTTGGTGGTCTGAATGCTCGCAAGCTCGCATCACAAAAATACATAACATCAAGTAGTCAATCCCTTGGTAAAACTTCAGATTAATTGGGCATATCGGTCAGAACGATGGTGTATAGTTTGGTGGTCAGGATGCTCGCATCTCAAAAATACATAACAACAAGTAGTTAATCCCTTAGTAAAAATTCTGGAGCAGACCCTGCCTACCTATCTAAGATTTGGAAAGTGCCTAGTTCAGGTGGTTTAGTTTCCAGTTCAGGTGAGCCGGGCTCTCCGTCGGGGCTCCGTAGTCTGTTGGTAGGTTTAAGGGACATGTTTATTTAAGAGAGCGCATCATCCTACACAATATAAGCATCAACTGTGTTTAGTCAGAGATAACAACAAAAGGGTTTTAAGGGTTCATTGCACAATCTACTGACTCACAAATAGCGTGGGGACACATATGGAACTTTTTGACGCTAATAGTTCCGAATGTGTCCCCACTTTTTTCAATTCCATTTTCTCATGTACGCAAAGGATAAATTTAACTTATCATGGATCCATGGGAAAGAGGAAATCCGGAGGTTTCCGAAACAGTCGTCAAATTCATTTTTTCACAGGATAATGATAGATTTACATTGGTTTGAAAGTGGGGACACATACGGAACTATACCCTTTACCGTTCTTGTATCTTTAAAAAATATTTTCCTGGTTTCCAAAATTAGTCAAAATGTTATATTCAGAGGGCTTTGTTATGTCTAAAACCTTAATCCTAAAAAGTGGTCAGGCATTTGTGCGATAGGAAAATTAAATTACTCGAAAAGTAAGCGTTTAAAAAAATCTCTAGGAGGAACTTTCGATCAGAAATGAACTTTAAAATTTACCCCTACAGTTTTTACCATTAGGTCTGGGATACCCTGTATATTAATTTACAATAACTTTATATTTTACTATAAATTATTATTATTTATAATTAATATTTTTTGTTTTTTAGAATTTAAGCCGCGTCTCAACCGTAAGGGTCATTAGCGGCAATCAAAAACGGGTTTCAAAAGGACGCTGCAACGGGCACGATTCTAAGAGGAGCCATGCTGACTGTCTGTCACTAAACGGCCATACATCACGCCATCACGGACTCCACTGGCAGATCGGAGGAGGAGCAATAATAATAATAACTTTGTAATCCTACAGCGGATTGAAATACCCCGTAATTAAAACTAAACTACGACTAGATGATCCTTACAAATACATAAATAATATCGATAAATATATAATGATAAATATTATGCATCTTAGTTAAATAAAGGTATGTCTAGATTCACATGAATAAATAAATATATCACAGATAAGAATATCACGATTCGTTGTAAATCTCAGTGGCTTGTCTGGTCCTGACAGAACATCTACCCACTGAGGATGTGAATACTGGGCTGTGAGGTCCATGAGGGCTGGGCAATCCTCCAAAAAGTGGTGGATAGACAAATCACCCCCCATATCTCCCACACACAACATGATGAGCTACTAGATCTAGCAGGTGTCTGTGAGTAAGACGGGTATGGCCAGTGGCTACCTGATTGCCCACTATTCGGCCCCTCCTTGGAAGGTGGGTCACGTAAGCATCAACCGGGCAAAGGCCCTGAAGGACTCCACCCAGACGAGTGACCTCGCCCTGCCATTACTCGAGCCAGATGGAATTGGCTTTATGACTCATGTAAGAGATTTGATCCTGAATGCGCAAAGGCAACATTTCGATGGAGTCATCACCAATGGCTCTCTTTGCTTTGACATCAGCATCACTCATTGCCGTGAATGCCCACACGTTTGGCGCACACATAAAAGTTATGTTTGTGCCCAATGTTGTAGCTCCATGTAGTGACACACACAGGCTTTGTATTTTGGGATCATATGAATATGTGTCCCTAATCGCCTCGATGATACTCAGTGAGTCACTAGATCACATAATTTCCAACTCCCAACAGCCGGCAGTGTCGAACAGCCAGCGTCACTGCCCACAGTCTGCTGTAAACGCAGACGCAACAGGTGGTAGGCGTCTAGTGACTTGTAAGTTGGGGCTCCATAGAGCAAAGCCAACACCATCAGGCGTTTTTGAGGCATTAGTGAATAAGAGAGTGTGTCCAGCATATCGCTGGATTGCCTCTGAGTTACGACATCTATATTATTATTATTACTATTATTATTATCATAATTATAATAATGCGACACTGTATTATTATACTATTATTTATATTATTATTAAGCGGGTAATTTACATTATTATACACCAATGTGCACAGAAACGGGCTGAACTCGAGGATACTTAGTGGTGGTCTATAATAGAAGTGGTCGATATTATGGATGCTCATCTTAGTCTTCCGATCCATTCGTGTCCCCATTATTCACGTTTTGGATTGGTAACAGTGCAATTTAATCAAAATCAAATTCTCCTTTATTTGGAAGCAATAGGGAAACCAATAAATAACTCAACTTATTGTTCGTCCCTCGACCGACCCTCGAGTTCTATTTTCATGTTAGTACAGCCAAAGGTCAGAGAGATTTAAATACCATTTTCCACTCGCAATATTATGCGCATTCTATGTCCTTTTCCCACGTGGTCGAGGCGCCGAGTTTTCGCCGTCGAACGTAATTTCCTTAAAATTATACGAACATGAGGAGGTCCATCTGTTGGAAGCAGGTGTTTTTGAGGAGGAAACTCCCTTGGATGCAGATCCCTTCCTTTCCCCCTCTTCGCGTTACCACGAGAGGACCGAATGGTAGGAAATAGAAAGGAGCATGAAAAACATCGGGTAGGTGTACCAGACCAAGAAGGTATACGCTAGTAGATATAACGGTATTCATATATTCAATGGGTAGTGTTTTGTACAACATGGACCCCTCGTTTTCCCCTTCAAGTCCTTGGCCATGCCAGACCTACGCCCTTTGGTGAAAAAGGCGCTGTGGTCGTAGAAAGGACGACCACCTGTATACTAATGTGGGAGCGCGCTTCGCTTTGCACTTGCTCCTCATATGCTATTTGACCTGATTTGCACTCTTTAATGTGCTTCTCCGTTGCTTGGTATAAAACCCTTAATATAAAACTGTTAAAGCTTACAGTGAACAATTAGAGTGCTGATGGCACGAGATATCCATAGATGTTTTTAATCCCTTAGATCCCTTTAGACCTTATATTCGTTCTGTTCAATCACACTCCAGGCTTTCAAGGCTTCCAAGTTGTAAGTCGTCAAAAATCAAGCATTCATTAGTTTTCTCAGACATTTACCATAAAGTATTGTGATTTGAGTTACTCTAGAGCAGATTCACCTTTCACTTTTTAATGAAACCACTTCATGATGAACCTAACTGTTCTGCTCCCATTTTAAACGAGTGGAAAAATGTCACAATGGGTTTTCTTGTTCCTTGGGGCCTCCAGTTCCGACAAATACCGCTAGATCGCAGTCACATTCATTTTTCAGGGTTTAATTATAATTTTTGTGATTATGTGCCATTGCACGGATGTGTATCGCACGTCTTCGTTTCAAGTACTCATACAACCTTGGGAAAAAATTTGGCGACGCCGTCTCCATTGTTTCTTGTTACCTAACAACCTGGTGAGTCAAAACAACTTGTTTTATAAAAATCTTATGTGACAAACAAAGAAAATTCGCATTATTCATGTTCGAGTCACTCATTTACAGATTCTGTTCCGTAAGTTTCGTTGTTTTGAGCTTACGTTTATGTTTGTTCGTTCTTTCTTTTCCTTTTTTCTTTCAGAAATATGAGTAGAAAGAGGTTTTTCGCGGAAGATGAGCTGCAAGCTGAGATTAGAAGAATATGTCCCTTCAGACGAGGCAGGTAACTAAGACTCATTGTTTGCCAGTTCCACTGAGCGTGATGACGATTCCGAGGATCACCCGGTTGAAGGGCAGACACGACGAAGACGTGCTCTGTGCTCCGAAAAACGATTGGAAAAAAGAACGAAGTTATCATGCAGAGAGTGCATTACATCCTCCATCCTTTGTGCATTACATGTTTTGAACCATACCACACGTCATGAAACATTCATTTTTTCATGGTATATTGTTTTTTGATATAAAAGTTAAAGTTTAAATTATTATCGGTGATTTTGATAATTTTTGTACTGTTCTTCTATATTTGAATAAAGTTTACGTTTTCTTTGCAATTTATCTTCTTTTTATTAGGGATTAAAAGTACCATTGGGAGAACAAATTCCACGTTGGAAACACCATTGGGACCAAAAATACCATCTTGAAAATACCATTGGGACATATATGTCCCAGATGTTTTACCCCCTCCCCGTCATCAGAAAATTATGTCCATTCGTTTTTATGCTCTCTAGGGTGAACTTAAACAGAAAGGAAAATTGCTTTTCTTTAATTTCAAAAATTGCATAATTGGTAGGTAGTCAAGGGGTAAAACTTATGCTTTTTTGAATTTTGTTTTAAAAATTTTGGAGCAGTTGCAATGTGTCATTTTCTTCGAAAACTCGCTAAGACTCACGATTTTGGGGTTCAGTAAAAGCATCGTAGCGACCTGCGGTTGAGCTCACTCGATTTAGAAGATCAGAAGCTATAGGAAACAAGACCTCATACTCTACAAGTACAACAACTGGAAAAATGGTGCGGAAAATTCGACGAATCGAACCATATCTTAAAATCCTGGTGAGATCGCGAAAAACAGGTATCTCTTCACGGTATCTCCTTCATTTTTTCTATTATTGTTTTTTTTTGTGTACACCTGTTGTTTGTATCCAATTTTTTAATTGTTGTTATTGGTTGATATGTGACGTTCGTCCCGAATTATATGAGCTACTACAAAGAAATAAATAAATATTATGGCCTGAACTATTTTTTTATTCCGATTCCCTTCCATGAGCATAACCTTCATAGCTCGAACAGCAAATAACTATAGCCTCGAGCTGATGGAGGATGCGCGGTGACCGGGTAAAGACTATAATTCCATGAAATGCCACCATTTTTCGGGAACTCACCTTGATTACTCGAACGTCTGACCTGATGTTTACTTATAATGGTTTAATTTAGATTTCAAAGGCTGCGCTAGAAAAAACCGTTATCAGTTAGAGGTGAAACGAATTTAGACGTAATCCATCGTCAAATTAGTTATCACGAAGCTTCGTTTTCCCATAATAGTGCATTGTACGCAGCTCTTAGGGATTGCGTACGTCGTATAGTCCGAGTTAAGGCCGAGCCGTAGTATAATGAAGGGTCAACGACGCGACAATGGCATGGGAAGTCGGTTCGGTGCCGCTTCGTTGCCGTTTTGAGAAGAGCGTTCGCATAACGACACCTCACCGATCCCCCTGATACAAAGTCATTTCTATAAATTATTCAGTATTGTTTTGGGTTCTTTTTGTGCAACTCACAAGTTTGAAGGCTATTTTTATATACCTTGATACTAATAGTTACTGAGTTTCTCATTCATTCTGAAAGGGATCAGTTATAATTTAGAGAGTGAATGAAGAAAATGAAGCTTTAGCATTAGCTATCACATTTCCTAATTAGAATGAGGGTTTGGGGTGTCGGTGTCGGTGTGTAGGTGGCGGGTCGTCCTAGAGTGTACTATGCGGTTCATATTAACATGTTTACTTTTCCTATGACAGGGAGTCGTTGTATTGAGGCCCGGGTTTTTGGAGTTTCCTCTATCGCCACTTCAAAGAATCGGTAACATCACGTTCGACCCAACGAACATCGCAGGGTAGACGCATTCTTCCGCTTGAAACAAGACCCGTCATAGAAGGCTCAGTTGAAATGACTCTGAGAACAACATTCGCAGTGTGCGTAGCAGTGGATTTTCACACGAACGCTCAATTCAGATATGCTGCACAGACGGGTCGTAGAAAGGAGGGGGGAGGGGGGGGGGTCTGGCCTGGGTACCCACCTACCTATATTATGCACGGCGCGTTCGGATCCAATATTAAAGTTCGTGACCCTCATCGGGCGGCTGGATTTCGACTGATCCCGAATCCTCCTGGAAAACAAGAGATCAGGCCTTCAAATTGGGTTGTTGGCTTCACGGAGCCACGGGATCGGAGCGGGAGTGGGGATGTCGTACCACCTAATGAGAATTTCTGCGCGAGCCTTCACTTATATGATCAGTTCGGCTTCTGTCCGCCAGCTGCCGCCCTTTTCTCCTGATTAAACATCCGCAAAATCTCCCCCGGGAGGGAATTCACCAGGATAATGGACCTCAATTCATAAAAATCCAACCGCTCCATTACGCCAGGGATTGGATACGTGCGAGCCGTCGTAATGGGCTACACCCCAGGCCCTGAAATTAGTTGATTCTTTTTCGGTATGGTTGAGGGTTATCAGGACTTTATCTATGTCAACCTTACATCGTTAGTATACTTGAATTAATTTTACAGATGTAAAATGCAGCGTTCTACTGGAACCATATAGACATTTATTTATTTAACGGGATGCCCAATTTACAACATGTGTACATTATTGAATAAACAAAAATAGCATTACTTCAAATAAATTAAAATTATGGGAATGTCCAGCAGTTGGAAATTGATGCAATGAATTAATTGAAAGTTACTGAGAAAGAAAAGATTAGTCTTTAATTTTGGGAGAGTGGAATTGAAAATACCGAACACGGGGTCCTAAACAGGACAAGTAAAATACAGGTTACCACTGCGTGGGAGGCGAGGAAGACAGTTCTGTTAGTTGTAAGTAGATAAAAATGGGATATGGAAAACAAGACATGTCTGAAAGATTTGAACGTCAGCTTTTCAAAAGGGTGCAATGTGAAAGGTATTGAATGATTGGAAGTGGTGAAAACAGCCGTGTGAAAAAAGCTAAATGACTTCGTATTGGATCGAACTAAACCCCGCGTCCGTCAGAATGGTGGGGGGGGGGGGGGGGGAGTTAGCGCAGTGCCGCACCATATACCTATGACGTAAATTAATTTAATTTCATCAATTTTCGTCTGAACCACTTGGAGGTTTGAGCTGACAATTTGTCACTAAGTACCTTCCTTTAGTTCGACGCTTCGTTATCTCGTTCGAGCTATACAGGCTTAACGCTCATGGAAGAACCAGAGAAACAATCAAGGTACCTAATAATGTTTATTTATTTATTTGTTGAAGCTTTTACAAGACAAAATTAGAGAACATCGAATCTAGGGGTTAATGAAAGACGCAGTTCAGTAGCACTAACAGTAACGTAGCTGTCAGAGTATAGATATGTTTTATTTACTCTTATTTTCATATTTATTGACTCTACAATCCACCGTCACATATTTCTAGAACCGTACAATACCCTGCATAACCTTCAAGTATTTTTCTTGTTGTATCTCAGTGCACTTAGGGCTACAGAACTGCGGTTGATTTTAATCAATTCAGAAGATCAACAACTATAGGAAAGATTGTCTCACAATCTTTGAAGACGACAACTGGGAACATTGGACTAATTGGACCTGAAATTGTACAATTGAACAATACCCATCTCAAAATCTTGAAAAGATGGGAAAAATGGACTCCGGATTCGTGGACAGCATACTAAAAATCCCTAGATAGGATATTGAGATCTCTCTCTCTCTCTCTACTAAAATTCAAAACGTAGCGCCTTTGTAACACTTAAGATATAACAACAATGTGTGGAAGCAAACTGATCAGCTGTGGGACCACACAGGATAGTCTATTTTACTAATACACCAATATTGGGTTAAATAATTATTACCCGGTGATACGCGTAGAAGGGCTATCTAATACTGAAATAATAAACATTTGCGTAATAATTTGCAGCACTTTTGATATTGAAAAGCTAGAATAGGCATTATGGAATTGAACATGTTTATACCTATTATGTAGGATGTATGTATTGGATAATAATTTGACATTGCATTTGACACAGATTTCACAGTTGAATGATAGATCGAATTTCAACCATATTTTTTCCTCCCTCCAGGTGACCAGTATTGCAAAATTCATTGATTTTCAGACTTACAAAGCTCCAGACGGTGATGATGGGCCGCGATGTTCAGTGGTTCATTCAATCGTGATTTCGCGATTCTTCAAGTAAATTAAGTGTTCGAGATGTTTCTTCCTGATACCCTGAACCAGTACAGGAAAGACACCTCCATATGGCGTGCGTTGTTTGTTACCTACCTTTTCATCGATCATCCAGAATCAGAAAACCCACCACCATTTCTACCAACTAGTGGAGATTTTTTAGAGTGCGATATTATTTTCATATCCGTTTCTCCGGTATTCTTGTTTCCTCCCAATATGGCTCTACTTTATCCACATTCAAGCTAAAGACCCTTCGAAGTGGTCCCATACTACAAAGACGTTACGTTTCTTAGAAGGAGTAGATTACACTGAAGTATTAACAACAGCTGTAGCGTAAAATATTTTACAAGGCTTAAGTCTGTCGTGACAAATATGTCATGGTGGAATTTAATTGCACACGTAAATGGGATGAGTAGTTAAGGATACGCAATAGGAGAAATAATATTCTGATGTTTTATAATAACTGCTCAATTCTCAAGATTTTAGTATGTTGCACTTAATCATTGCATGGATGGAAACATTCCTAAATTATTAGATAAATGTGCAACCTGTGGGGCACACAGTTGTTTGAATACTGCACTTATTTCCTGAATAATCTGTCGACCCGTGGCAGCATGGTACGCGTATTAGCAGTAAAACTAGTAATGAAAAATAGATTGAGGTTACCATACCGAATGAATACCAATTTCCAAACGGAACATTTTGTTATGATATAGTCAGGAAAACTGGGAAGACTTGGGTAGCCTGAGCGTTACCTTGCCAACACATAACAACATAATGTAGTAATACAATAATGATGAAAACGGGAGTAAGTAGTAGTAGAAAACACATTAATAAGAAATTAAAGATCCATCCTAGTCTTGAAACTACCATCAAAACACAAAAGTGATGGAAACGTCAAAAAGTACATCAAAGAACAAAACGCGTTCTCATAAAAACAATGTTTTTTGAACTGTCAGTACATTTTCCTACAAAACTGTTGGAGCTATTACAATTCGGTACTTATTCTCTCTTTGTTTGAGGTATAAAAGCTTATCAGAGGAATTTCGAAAATGCATAGAGTTCAATTTCCTGGATTCAGAAGCCAAGTTTCGAAAAATGGGTGTCTCAAGCAACGCACTGTTTCTAGAGTTGTTTTGAATGATTTTTCAATCATCAGAGGGAAATGAAGAGTAGGTATTAAAATTTAAAGAAAAAAATCGATATCAGTCTAACAATATCAGAGGAAAATGTACCGCAAACCCTCAAACTACTAGGAAGTACTGAACCCCTGAGGCTGTGTGCCCAGCCCTTGCTTATGCTTTGTGCCTTATCAAAGATTTAACTCTTGCTGCTATTAATATTTCAGAGATAATCTACTCTTCCTTAGAAATACAACGTCTTTGTAATATGCGATCTCCACGAAGGGTTGTAGGGTTTTCAGCTAGAATTTGTTGTGGACAAAGTAGAGCCACAATGGGAGGAAACAAGGATACAGGAGAAACGGATATGAAATATAGCACTCTAAAAAATCTCCACTCGTCGTAGGAAATGGTGGCGGGATTTCTTTTTCTGGATGATCGATGTAAATGTTAGGTGACAAACGACACACACATTTCCTGTACTATTACAGGGTATCTGGAAGAAACCTCTTGAACATTTAATTTACTTGGGAAATGGTGACATCACGATTGAAAGAAACATTGGAGGCCTATTATCTCAGTCTTGGGCTATCTGGAACAGGCTTGGCAATACTGGTCATCTGGAGGGGAAAAGAAAGAAGGTAAAATTCAATTTATCATTCAACTGTAAAATCTGTATCAAATGCGATGCCAAAATATTATTCCGTATACATTTTACAATATAGGTGAACATGTTTCACTTCTTAATGCCTATTCCAGCTTTTAACTATCGTAAATTAATCTAGTCTGTACATTGATTAGAATCATGGAATTTTGCGTTTCTCTTTTCCAGTTTCCGATTGGTACAATTTCCTCAATTTTTCTCCGCCTGTCCTTACGGACAACTGATATGATTAGAGGGAAATATCTGTATCAGTTCAACTTAAATTATAGGCTATTTGATGTTTTTAAAATGTGAGCCAGAGGGGTGTTTTAGGGGAGGGGGAGGGGGTGAAATGGGGTATCTTGGACACCATTGAACGAACTGGGGATCTGATTGGGCGAATATGTTTGGACTATTCTAACAATCATTAGCTACTAGGAATTTTTCAAGTCTGCCCCATAGGGGGCGTTTTAGGGGTGGGGGGAAGGGGAGGGGTATCGTTGTCATCATTGTACAAACCGGGGATCTGAGTGGGGAATATGTTTGGATTAGTTCAACTTGAACTCCAAGCTACTTGAAAATTTCCAAATCTGACCCATAGAGGGTGTTTTGGGAGAGGAGGGGGGTGAAATGGGGTATCATGGACATCACTGAATAAACTGAGAACGTTATTGATTAAATATGTTTGGAATACTCTAACTTGAATCATAAACAACTTGATATTTTCTAATCTGAATCATAACGGATATTTTGAGGGAGGGGTGGGTGTGGAATGGGATTGTCTTGAACATCACTGAACAAACTGAGGATCTGATTGATAAAATATGTTTGGATAACACTAAAAAACCACAGCCTACTTGGAAATTTTCAATTCCGATCCATTGGGGTGTTTTGGGAGAGGGGGTTTGTAAAGGGGTATCTGACATCACTGAACAAACTGGGGTTCTGATTCGGTGAATATGTTATATCTCGTCAAACTCAATCGCAGGCTATTAAAAATTTTTCTAACCTCAATCATAGGGAGGTGTTTGCGGTAAGGAAATGAAAGGAGGGGAGTTATGAAGGGTTCGCAGCAGAGTGTCTTTTACAAAACACTTTATTTAAAGAACACACAAAAAGGAGCACAATTTTAGGTAAGCACACGACAAATGAATGAATGAGGTCGCTCAGGGTCCTCCTCCTATTGTACCCTTACAACCACGCCTAAGGTTTCTTCTGTAAGAATCCACGACAGGTCTCATAGTCAGTGGTGTGTATCAATCCTTCCAGTATTGTCCACGTAAGGATGTAACATATAACGTACGAGCTGAAACATGATCTTACTTCTTCGACTCTTTAGAGGTTGTTGTAGTTTAGAACTTTTAGCATGGATGGTAGGGAAGATATCACAGAGTAAAAGAAAAAATGAAACTAGAAGTGGTTCACCTCCTTGAATCATGGAGAGAATCAGTTTGGCTAATGGAATAAACAGAAACCCCTCTAGTGAAAACCACTCATGACGTACATGTCATTCTACGGTCTTTAGAAAAATGGAAACACTGTCTGGGGCAAAGCCCCGAATATCATAGGAAATATCCCATTTTGACCTCTCTTTCCCGTTCCTTGATCTTTATTTCCCGTTCCTTGCCCTTTATTTCCCTGTACCTATCCCTTCACAGTCTAACCTGAATCGACGAAATTTCTCTCTCGATAGAGTGATATTATCGCAATCTACGTACTTTTTCGCTGGTAGATGGATCCTTGGCATAAACCTATTCCTTCTAGCACCCACCTTCGAGCCACAGCATGGAGCTAAAGCCTTTTCTGTTCTAATTTGAAACGATGAGTTGCTTGTAAAGGATTCATTCTAGTTTGTGACTATTTTCTCGAAAGTACCGGGGCAATGTCCCGATGCCCCCCTCACCGGCCACCCCTGTTCGTATGTGTTTTCAAGTGGGAAACTAGTTAGTTGAAGTGTAAAACAGTGTTGGGATGATCTGCGAGTGTTGCCATTCGCTCCAGCTTGAAAAAATACGTATAAATCGGCCCCGAACCGGTATTTTCTAAGGGGTTATCACGAAAACCATCGATTACATAGAAAAAACCATGTTTTTCAATATGCAAACATAGTTTTCCCCCCCAATTAGCGAAGTAAATGTAACTAGAACGTTCGAAAGCTGACAGTTGGACGACGTTTTTCCAGTAACATACGTGAGAATTTCCCAAGATTATTCATGTTTTCTAGCGGGTTAAAAAGTAGTTTTTCATTATTGATAATTTTTTCATTTCGGGGAAAATTTCTGACTACTTCACCTACATAATCTATTAGTCCCTAATAACATACAGAACAAATGAATAACCTTCCATCCGCTGTGCAGATGGAAGTATGACAGCCCCTCCTGAACAGGCTACATCAACTCTTATGAATATACAGCTATTACAACGAGCCATTTTCGCGCTTTGAAGTTATATGGGTGATAAACGACATGGAGAAGGATCATGGAAAATATTCTGACCGGAGCTGAGTCACTACGTCCACTCTTGCGCTCATGGCGGCCCTAAACACACCTCACGATTTTCCATTTTACCCCTTATTACTCAATTCTCCCCCGGTGACCTATATATATATATATATATATATATAGTTTCATCAAAGGTTTTCAGTTTCATTGAGAATGTTCAGGTTTATTTAAAATGTTCAGCTACATTGAAAAATTCAGTTTATGTTTCGCAAAATTTGATACTCTAACCAGAATAAAAATTTCCACCTCCAATACCAATGCTGCGTCAATCTACCACTGAAATTAATGACACTTACACATCAACAATTGCTCATTAAAATCGTGTAAATTAGATTGTGAGGCGTTTCCATTGCTGTAACCATGCGTAGACCCCTTTGGTTGGGAGTAAAACAATATTATCAACTCCGCCAACGCAAACGTATTCATCCGCGTTAATTTGATTGGCTCTAAGCTGTTGGAATATTCATGCGCTGAGTTAAGGGTTAACTCAAGTTGGAGAAACTTCACGGTGGCGGGTCGCTGTCACATCTCAACAGAATCGAGGCATTTTATGAAAAATTAAACCGAAGGAAAGCACTTCCGCCTTACTTTGCGTCTTACTCTTCGACTAGAACGCAGGCCATCCGACATAGTAATTTTTAATGGAGTATCCTTTGCAATGAACCAATGAAAGAATTTTTTCGAGCTCAAATAATTTTCTGGCTGAAAGACAGTGGTGGCCACAGGATAAAAAACAGCAAAGCCTTCTCATGAAAAATCAGCCTTTTTCCATTGCTAATGATTTACGCAGCTGAGTTGATTTTTCTTCTTTTTTTCAATTTAAGTAAGTAATACGTTAGCAAATAAGATTTTTAGGACGATCCTCTGAAGCTTAGTCATTCTTAGAAGAGGCTTCGCCAATACAGGGACGGCCTATTAGCTTCTTGCCTTATTTAACATTTATGTATAAAATTAGTTGAGAGAACCAATTATGACTAAATCGACGTTATCAGAAATTCATTATAGCACATGCGCACTCATTACTATAGATTCTACGGCAATGACATTTATAGCGCACCATATAGCAGGTAACCCACACAATTCCTGAACATTTAATGATCCTGATTAAATTCCTGAATTTGGTTGTTCTTGGAAAACATAATTTTTTCGACTTTTTTTATGAACACAAAGCTTCCCTACCGTCGGTAGTAGGGAAGGAAAATAACCTTATACAAACCCGTTTCAGACCATGCAATGGCATAATTCATGATAACCCCTATGGGTGTATGTGTGTGTGTGTGCGTGTGTGCGTGGGGGGGGGGGGGGGGGGGGTTTGAGTGTCTGTGAGTGTGCGTTTTTTTGGGCAAGAGAAAGAATATTTCGGTCAGCAGATGGCATAGCAGAGAACTTATCAGTTCTCCATTCTCCAAACAATCATTTTGCTGGCACGTATCAAAAAATGGCCTCTCAATCTCTCCCCTCTGGCCATCGCTATGGCCTTTAACTGTGTGAGCACCTTTGTGCTGTTGGCATCGGGGCACTGCTCGTTGAACTGATATGTTGCCAGTCTGTACCATGAAGGCGAGATGGTCCAAGTGGCAGGCGAGATGTCATGGTATGTTGCCATTGGGAGCGAGGGAGATCCTCTGTCACCACTCCTCTTTAACCTGGTCTTTATACGGCCTTGGGTAAGCTGCCAGCTGAAATAGGGTTTGATCTCACCCCCGGGGTGCTAGTAGGTGCATAGGCTTTTGCCGATGTTGAAATCCTGATTGCAGAAACCTGTGAGGGCTTGCAGATCACCCTCAATGGCTTTGCGGATCAGCTAGCTGGAAGTGATTTGGTGGTCAACCCATAAAATTGTGAGTCATTCTCCTTGGTCCCGTCGGGTTGCCAGCATAATATGAAAGAGGTGGATGAAAATTGCTTTGACATAGGATGATCACCCATTCCTGCCCAACCTGTGCTGGAGGTTTGGCAGTGCATTGGAGTTGACTTCATGGGTGTGGCCACCATTGCTGCAAGCCATTTGGAGCTTGGTGGAGTGCTAGCTCGTGTCACCAAGGCTCATTGAAGCTAAAGCAGATGCTGCGCCTCCTCGACACTTACCTCTGGGTCAGTATTTGGCAGGCTTACTGCGGGGAGGCTGCTTGAGGTAGAACGTGAAGTTCACTCTGCTGTGGGCTCTTGGCTTGGTTTCCCAACTGGTGTCTCAAGTTTCAACGTCCACAAGACGGTTGAAGCCAGTGGACTTGATATTGTCTTTCTCTCAGCCAACAGCCAAAAACACATTTTTTCGCTGCCAGTGCCTGCTCACAGACGTTTGATTTGGGAGGTCGACATGACGGTTGCTGACCTTGACTTTGTTAAATAGCAGATGTTGTGGTGTGGCCAAGCAATACCAACTGCTCCGAAACCCAGCTCATCTGCCCAGTTTGCTGCTGCACTACATGAAACAGTATATGCTATAAAGAACTCCGACGTACTCTTAATCCACCATTTCCTCGCAGTTGGTGGAATAGGCTTCCGAGGGAACTGGGTCCTATGGCTATCACCACCTTCACGTCTTCCTGGTGCCACCTTGGGGAGGTTCCAGAAAGTAGTCCCGTGGTAGTTGTTTGCAATTGCTAACTTAAATTCCGCCCACCTACTTGGCGACATATGTTTTTCATGAGTCAAGAGTTGTTCGCCATTAATACAGTTTCAATTCAACCGCGTGTGTAGCCCCAATAGCCCAGCTTTGTTCTTTTACATCTTCATTGTATTTTTCCCGCCCGGCATCATTTAAATAAAGTTATATATATATATATATATATATATATATATATATATATATAAATATATAGTGCGCTCTCAAGTATTTTGCTACCCGCTACCGCATTTTTAAATTTGGTAGGTGTATTAGGTTCGCGCACCACGTGCCGCCCCGCATCTAGCCAAAAATAGTAGTAGATACCCTGTGCTCTGCAAGAATCTGTATCACGTACCTAGTGCAGCATTACCCACGAACTCACGATGGCAGTTGCCAAGCTGTTAGCAGGCCCTATGACAAGTAACAGGACTGCCTGAGATGAATAATGGCACGGATGACCACGGCAAACTATACCTGAACCAGAATGAGTCATCACGATGATCATCACGAACTTACGATGACGAGTATCTGAAGTAGTCGGTGTAATGTAACATACCAAAAATTTGTCTGGAATTCAGAAATTTAGTCTCTTCCTTGGGCGGATGCGCCACACCTCCAGATTTCTTGGGATGGTTAAGGTTTTTGCTGGGAAATAAAATCTCCTCTGTTATAATATAATGTTCCTATAGGTACCTAAAATTATTCATTAACGCACTGTGCGATGTTCGATAATTCTTATTTTTCAAACAATATTGTGAACATTTATATATATATATATATATATATATATATATATTTATATATATTTATATATATATATATATATATATTTATATATATACCTATATAAAAAATGTGGTCAAAAATGAGAAAAATTGACACAAAACATTAAATTTACTATGACAATAAATATTATTGAAGCGGTAATAACTCAAAAATTTAGTCTTCTGAATTAAATGTTTCCTTGTAAAATTTGGATTTTTAATAAATTCGCTAAACCAGGTTAGTTATGAACGTTTTAAGATTCCTTAGTTCTTTATTAATCAACTTCATAAACGACACGTTCATAAGATTCAATGCAATCTGCTCTGGAAAAAAAACTTCTCGTTAAATTTTTTTTCTCTAGTGGTGACATTAAAAGTCTATTACGGTTGATAATAGTACAAATAAATGTTATTTTTTACAGTAGTAAAATGAGTTGTTACATAAAGAAAGTGTTATTGTTAGATAAAAGAATTCAGATCTTACAATTTTGTCCACAAATGTCTGAAATAGTGTAATATGTTATTATTTGGTTATTTAACCGGACGATAACAGGTGTTGACGATTGTTTACGTGTGGCTGATATATTGACTTTTCTTCAAAGAGCCCAACTTTTTAATGGATAGTGTTTCCTAAACTACGTTGAGGAATCTCCGTTGTTCCAAACCAGTTTTGGGTTGGCGAAAGACGCCGAGGTTTGATCAACGAGATTATTTTCAACGGGGTTAGGTCAAACTCCGTTACATAAGTTGTTGGTGAAAGTGGCCCTAACTATCGAAATTTATTGAACATATTCATAATTTTATTTTTTTATGGAGCAACATCAATCAACGGCGATTAAATGTTCGAAAAATATGTGAGTAATCCTCTAAGTGCTTAAAATAGCAGGAAAAATGCATTTTAGTTTGATATAAAATGAAGGAGTGCGTCAAACTGGCCGAAAGGAACCTGGCCGTCTAGGGATACTACTATAGCTAGTTACGCTGTCCACCCAACTTGACTGTCGTTGTTCGATGCAATTCAAAATCGTAGAGAATGTGAGAAAATAATTTTTAAATAGCGATCTAGAGTAATTGTCAATCGTTGCTGATAATTGGAAAATTGCTTATGCATAAACTTCACTTTTGGTAACATGTGATCCAAACTGCAGGCGATGGTGGTCGTTATCTCGAGCGGCGGCATCAGTGAGAGCGTCTTTGACGTGAGATCGGGACATTTGGAGCGAATTGCCGTCAGGAGCTGAATGTCATCTTGACGTGTGTAAGTGGGGTCGATTGATTAGCGTCGAGAGGCGCGAGGGGGGTCATAAGTGGGGGCGAGGAAGTGAAGCGGCAACGGGGGCGGAACGTGAGACACGGGTTACATGAGATGCGGGGAAGGGGCGGCCTCCCCCCCCCCCCCCTCCCACCAGACCCGTTCTCATGTCTCGACCTCCCCTGACATAGCAGCTGTGTTGACAACCTCTCGCTGCCGCGCCGCCTCATTCACCGGCATCCGAACGCCTTCCGCGCTCCACTCCAACTACCCACGAGAGCTCTCACCTCAGAGGTCGGATTTTCTCGGTCTTTCCATCTGGAAGTGGTTTTCACCAGGAAATTGGCCTTCTTCGTCAGATAAGTATCTACAACTGGCAAGTTCTTCATGAAATTTGTTCCAAAAGAAAAAAAAAAAAAAAAAAAAAAAAAAAAACCTACGAAAAGTTCCAGCCTTTTTCGTAAATTATGGTGTTTCTTCAACAAAGTAACGATCATAATGACCCGAAGAGCTCATTAATGCACATCAATTATGGTGCAGGAGGTAAGAAGGGCATGAGATCCGCAGTAGCTTTCCAGCTGTCTACAATTTTCTTAACCTTCATCAGAGTGAGTTTATTTTTTGTCACAAGTAGGAGCATAACGGTGATGGGGCTCCGAACTAACAAGGTCCGCTGGTAGGAGCAGTAGGGGGCGAAGGGCCAAAGGAACATGGTGGTTAACATGACTTTCCCCTTGTTGATACCTTGCATCAATACTGGTCAAAAATAATAATTATATTATTAAGAAATGAATTATTATAATAAAGAAAAACACAAACAAAAAACCAACAAAACATCAAAAACAACTTATGTCCGTCCCGGCTGCCCTTATAGGCAACAAAAACATGGAATCATGTTTTAGCGATGGATCCCCCGCCGAAAAGTGAGACTATGAAATGAGATGAAAATAGCGCCAATAATTGTGATGATTTCCGCTTACAACCGAGTCGTTGCTAGGGATATGATACTTCGTCGTTTTTCATCCCACAAAATTCGTTGACCATTCGTTCGAAAGCTCTCGATTTATCCAACCATACTATATTAACTACTGCGAAGTGCGTGGCCAACAAGCTGAGTTATGAGCATCGTTATATGAATAATTGTTTACCTCACAGGTGATCATTCTCAATTATTGATATTGTGAACATGATTGCAACCGCTTGTTAATTTCTGATGATTTCATTGAGCTGGTGTTTCGATTATGTGATTCATAGCAGGTGATCCGAATATTGCGAGAACGGTTTGATTTGTGAAGCGGTGGTTAAACAATTTTAATAGGTAATTTCTATACTTTACACTATAGGAAGCTGTAATTTCGTATGTAGCCTCTTTCGCCTCTTTAGCGAGTTTCTATTAGGAGATCATCATCTCACAAGAGCTCAATCGTCGTGATCATTTCTATAATAAAGTGAATGTTTACTCGCGAGTTTCTATTAGGAGATCATCATCTCACAAGAGCTCAGTCGTCGTGATCATTTCTATAATAAAGTGAGAGCGAGGAGCTAAAACATGATTCCATGTTTTTTACGTTTTAGCAGTCAGGCTCAAAGTAACAACATCCGGGGGGGGGGACCAGGGGGGCAAATCGGTAAGGTCATTGTTTACGTGCAGTGCTCTATCTAGGGCTTCTCATGTTCGGAGCCTCTTTTACCGCCATCCCGTCTGCTCGTAATTTTCAGCGCATACCTAACCGAAAACCGTCGCAATAAGATTACTACTTACAGATTATATAAAATATGGTATAGAATTCATTTAGATTCATAATTTCGTTTCATACCTATCACAAATATTTATATAAATGCTAAAAGATGTGAAATCGGGGTCTGCATCACCACGCCCTCAGGCCTCTGAAAAAGAAGGGCTGGCCAAAAGGCAAGCCCAGAAAGCAGCATTAACAGCATCACATTGATCTCTCTAAATAATTTATAGACATTATGACCACACAACCTAATATCACCATCTCTGAGTGCTTCCTTCAATGAAATGCCAATGTTATGTATGGATGACGTGATGAGCTCGATCCATACTAGGATCATACTCGCCAGTGGCAGAAGCATTACAAGAGACGCGCCTGAAACCTCTTGATAGAATCAGTGTGCATGGTTTCTCTACCCGCAGAAAAGACGTGGCGCCCCAGCCCGATAGTAGGTCCCATGGTGGCGTAATGATCATGATAATAAATAATGTACGATTAGAGGGAGATACCTCTCAACACAAAACTCCAGGTAGCTGTTGCCAGAGTTGCAGTTCCTACCCTGTCTCCCTCTATCTTCCTGGTGGAGTGTGGGATGAGGCCACTTTTGTGGACTTCCTTCATCAGGTTCCTAGCCTTGTGCTAGTACTATGGGATTTTAACATTCATTACACCTTATGAGGCTGTGACAATACCACAAAACAGGGAGCCACTGTTGAAGCCACGTTCAGAGTATTGGATCTCCTCCTCCTGAACGATGGCTGTCCAACAAATTGTTGCATGTCTGTGGCGCAATGTCCGAAATCGACCTCGCCATGTGCTTTCTCCCCTTGGGGGGTACATCAGCTTGGAATCCTTTGCCGGAACTTCATCACTCGGACCACTTCCTATTAAAAGTGATGCAGAAAGTCACCTTTCACCCAACTTCCTCACTGGATTGGGCTCTTTATGAGCAGCAGATGGTGCGCGTCAATCTCCGGGGAAACATTGAGGAAAACGTTTTACCAACTTCCCCTCTGATATCCTTGAAGCAGTATCAGCTGCCATCCCAAAAAGTGACCCAACCAAGAGACACAATCATGTTTTCCCCTCTACAACTTCACAATCTTGTTGAAATCGAACTGAAAATCGTCTAACGCCGGATTGAAATTAAACGAAACCACCAAGTAGCGTTGTTACTGCCACGTAAACGAGTGAAGCAACAGAAATTGAAACCTGTATATTGTAAGCAGGAAAATTGGTACATACTGCAACTTTGTAGGTACGTTAGCATTAACATAACACTAAGTTTCTGACTAAATAGACAAACCGCGGGTATCTGGGTAAACTGTGGGTAACGGGGCAAATCATTGGTAAAGTAAAGAGCCATACCAATAGTAAAGAGTCAAATCACGGGAACGGGGCGAACCACGAGTAATGGGGCAACTTCGCATTTGGGTTGACGCGGGACCGAAAACAAAGACGGAAACATAATAGCAGATACCGCCGATAGTTCCATTTAAATGGTTCATTACTGATGTATAGATTTCGATCCGGGAAACGCCAGGTAATGTGCTAGTTATCAATAAATTAGTAATTGTACACCTGAAGAACTGATAGATCAAATGAATCTCTATCTCTATCTCTATCTCTATCTCTATTTCTCTATCTATACTATTTTATAAGAATGAAACTCAGTGAGTGATACTGTCTGTCTGTGAGTGTCGCTACCACGGCCGAACAGACGAAGGGATCCGAACGGGGTTTCTTTTTATCGTGACCCGAAATCTCTGGGTAAGAGAATAGCTGCTATGTTACAGCCCTTCCAAAGTACATCAAATGTCTCAAAATGTACAATTTTACGGAAAAATGCATGTTTTAGCCTCATAACATTCATTTGTACGAACTATGACTCACATGTATGTATGTTATACATACTATATGAACCTCCCACCCCCTTCCCCCCCTCTTCCGCCAATGTACTCTTCATTCCCATCATAGTGAGTGTAGTGGATTTATATATGTTTGACTAGGGGTAGGTACCCCTAGAGGAATGCCTTTAGACAAATCCTGAGTCGGGAGAATTTCATGAGTCTGGTGATTCGGGTTTGTTCCTTGATGAGGAACTTGTTGAAGGTGCTGAAAAGTACCTTCAGATTGGTGTTTATCCCTGTTTCCAAAGGGGTGATATTTGTCGGACTCATAGGCACATGTCTCGCCATGTAGAGCGGCGATGTGCCGTTCTTTTTGAATATCTCTAGTGTGGGAGAGATATGTTTCATCCGTCGAGGGACCTCTTTGTGTCCACTGGTAGTGGAAGTCTGTGGGTCTTGAAGAGTACCTTTTTGTTCATTAAAAGTGGAAGACTGGAAGTTCTGAAAAGAACTGTTGTCTTGTGAGTACCCGGTCGCAAAGGACGGGTATGTTTCTTCGAGCTGGTAAGCCATGCGAGGAGCCCCAGTTGTAGGGGTCTGAAACTCGTGAACTACGTCTATTCCGTTGTTGAAAGGCCGGAATACGTGAGTTTCTAATTGTGTTGGAACCCTCTGTGTTTCAAGAGGGGTTGTCCGGGCGTAATTCGCAGGGAGATCGGCGTGTGAAACGCCAGTGATTGTTGCGGAGGGGAAGCCTGAGCTCCCCGGGCCCACGTAGGCAGCGCCACTATTTATTGTAAGTACATCAATGTACAGTTTTACGTAGATGAATATAATAAGGTGTATATATAAATCAGTCCTCTGTCGATCTTTGTCGTTTTGGCAGAGCTGGCTCGTCATCTTCACTGCCGTCTGTGACATCTGCTTCTTCGAATGGAGTGAACGTGGTGGGCTGATCGTAGTTCAGTTCTTCGTCAGTGTCGTAGTCTGTGTCCTCTTCATTGAAGTCGGGCTGTGAGGAGTTTTCACACGTAGTCCTACAACAGTTTTTGCACACAGCTGAACAAATGAGTCCTGCTTTTTTGCAAATGAAGCCTCCTGTAGTGCACCCACTAGCCCACTTGCACCTGATGATGTCAGTAGATGGTCTGGAGCAGCTTTTAATGTTGTTGTTTTGGGATTCAAACTGAAAATGAAAAGATTGATATGACATTTCTGTACTAAGAGCAGTAATATCAAATAAAGGTGTGGTACCGTGAACAATGAACGTGAGCACTAGTAATACCAACCTCGTTTGGTTAAGCTCCAGCCCTAGGCAGATGGTATTTTTAGGTGTTTTCCTGCACATCCAAGCCATGTTTGAACTTGTGGGTATGCCCTGTAGGAGTGGTACTTCGCAGAATCTTGAGTGGGTGGCAGTCTGGCTAATTGAAACGTTGGTTTAACCACTACAGTTTGGAATGAGCGGTACCGCAAGCCATCCAAATCATCAACCTCCACATTCCCTCCATACATCTTCCCCAAGAACTGCTCTCCAGCATCAGAGATTTGGTTTGGCGTTGCTTCTGGGTCCTTAAAAATGCTGACTATGTCTGACAGCCAAGGATTTTTTTCAAGCACTTGCATGGCTTTCTTCTTCCCAATTCCAAAGGGAGCTGATGTTGAGCCAATCCCACTAATTGCGTGCAGGAAGAGAATGTGCCTAAAAATACCATCTGCCTGGGTAACACCAAACGAGATTGGTATTACTAGTGCTCACGTTCATTGTTCACGGTACCACACCTTTATTAGATATTACTGCTCTTAGTATAATTCACGCTTGTGTCGTTAACAGAAATGTCATATCAATCTTTTCATTTTCATTTGTGAATCCCAAAAAACAACATTAAAAGCTGATCCAGACTATCTCCTTTACATCATCAGGTGCAAGTGCGCTGGTGGGTGCACTACAGGAGGCTGCATTTGCAAAAAAGCAGGACTCCTCTGTTCAGCTGAGTGCTAAAACTGTTGTAGGACTACGTTTGAAAACTCCCCACAGCCCGACTTCAATGAAGAGGACACAGACTACTACACTGACGAAGAAGTGAACTACGATCAGCCCACCACATTCACTCCATTCGAAGAAGCAGATGTCACAGACGGCAGTGAGGATGACGAGCCAGCTCTGCCAAAAAGACAAAGAACGACAGAGGACAGATTTATGTAGGTATACGGTATTATATTCATGTATGTAATAACTGTACATTCATGTCCTTACAATTAAAAAAAATTGTTTCGGACTATTGGAATATTATACAGCACACCTCACTGTGGTGAAATCACCCCCAAATAATATATTACAAAAGATGTCGGACTGCCTTATAACAAACGCCTTTGAAACCCCGAGTCAAGGCCGAACGAGCCGCTTCACCCCCGGGACACACCGAGGGCGCCCAACAGATTACACTGGGCGAGCCAATCTCGAGCCACCTCCGACTCCGTGAGAGATATAAATACAGCATCCCATGGCCCAGTAGCTCATACTGATCACAGCAAGCAATCTACAACCTTCTCCTCTCTACGAAGACCTTCTCCTGCAAACCAGAAGCGATACAACTCCTCTGGCTGAACCGGAAGATGAATTTATAAGCTGGCTCCCCTGGCTGAATTTATATACCTCCCTATTCAGCCCCCGTATCAGGCCGGGGCCCAAGACGGTAACCCGAAGAGGCGACACCGTCTTGGAGCAGTAAGCGTTGCCCCCGGGTTCGGAGATTTACCTTCGAACTGCCCGCTGGGACAAGCCGTACGACCTCAAGCAGGGCCCACAAACCCCGGCCGTTACACATTTTGGCGGACCCGCATTATCGATAGGGCTTCACTCATTCGTTAAGCGTTGGACCCCGGGCGGACACGTTTCACGTGAGATGACATCTCCGAAGTGGTCGTCGCGACTTTAGTTCTTTTCGGAGCTAAAAGACTTCCCCGAGAATGGAGCGGACGCCTAGCTTCTGCCTTCTCGGGGATACACACGAAGGCAATGCGGCCAAAACCGAGGTTTCAACGCCCGACCGCTCTTCCGCGCCTCGTGAGAATCTTGCGGGCGTTTCTTCAACCCTTAACCGGCTCGAACCCTCAAAGGGCGTGGGCTTAGTGCTAACGTCGCCCCTTAGTGGAGATATTCAAAAAGAACGACACATCGCCGCTCTACATGGCGAGACATGTGCTTATGAGTCCGACAAATATCACCCCTTTGGAAACAGGGATAAACACCAATCTGAAGGTACTTTTCAGCACCTTCAACAAGTTCCTCATCAAGGAACAAACCCGAATCACCAGACTCATGAAATTCTCCCGACTCAGGATTTGTCTAAAGGCATTCCTCTAGGGGTACCTACCCCTAGTCAAACATATATAAATCCACTACACTCACTATGATGGGAATATATAGGCTATTTTTAAAATTTCTAATCTCACCCGAACCATGGGCTAAAGGGCGGGAGGGGGCAGGAGGTGGGTGGGAGCCCCTTTTAATGCACGTTTTTTTCCCGAGCTCCCGATCTTCTGTCCACTGCCACATTAAAATATGATTGAGAGCACTTCGTATGTCAGCGACAAAGTTACGTTTCAGAACCCGTAGAACACGTTGGTGCCGTCAAAATCGCTAAAAGATGTTGTCTTCCCGGAGAAATCAGCGAAAGAATGCGGAAAATGACGAAAAAAATGGGTCCCTACAAACTCATCAAACGGAAACTCATCAAAAAAGGTGAGGTCGAGGCTTTTTGAGGAGTTTACCATTTGGGTGGGACACTGGTCAAAACTGAATGGAAGGGAAAGTCGTCAAAAAGAATTTCAAATAGAAATCAGATATAAATTTGGAAGATGAAAAGTAGTTGACAATTATTTTGATGACTTTCCTGTCCCCTGTGGAAACTGGTCAAACGCTCCTAAGGGGAAACTCATCGAAAGGAAAGTCATCAAACCAAACCTTCGGAAGGCTTCACCGTGTGCCAGACCCAACCGTTATAAGTGAAGGAAGTGACCGGATTTGGAGGCCTTCAGACCCCAGGCCAGGTAAAGTCAACTGTGAATGGTACTTTGGTTGGTGATTTTCTTAGAATAGGTAATCGGCTTTTGTACAGCATTAGTAAAAAAAATCGGACATTGGTAAAGTATACCACACGGGCCATAAAAGACCTTAAAATTGATGTAAAAATTGGCTGCTTTTCTCGCGACTTTCGGCCCTTTGCGACGTCTTCGCCTATACAAGTATGGTGAGCAATTTATATTTGTGAAGATATCGAAGAATTTTTATTAGATTAGGGAGACTAGGTAATTGGAGCCTTTCTTCATCATAAAGAAGGGTAAGTACGTATCGGCTATTATTTGGAAGGATAGGTTTTTGGCCAGGTAGGTTATTCATGGTGGCGTTGAGCTGTTACAATGGCAGGTAGTTGACCCAAAGAAGACCAATATCCGTCTGCTACTACCACCATTTTTGACGAGTTTCCCGTCAGCTCCTTCTCGATGAGTTTCCTTCAAGGTTGTTTTTGAGGAGTGTCTCGACAGTGCTGGATTCTAGTCGAAAAAAATTTATACTGACTCATAACTGAATTAAACGGATAAATTTATTGGATTACATTTTTCGATGAGTCGTCCGTTCATGAAGATTTGACGAGTGTCCACTCCACGTGGGAAACTGATCAAAAATGGGGTTCTACCATTTTTTTGATGAGTGTCCTGTTGATGAGTTTCCTAGTTCCCGAAAAAAATGCGTTCCCCGCTATGGTTTTTTCCCGCCTTAGAACGAGCAAATTTCGACGGTTTCTGCTTGGGTTGGTCTTAAAATGTTCGTTGAAGTTCCACTTTGATCCCATGCGAGTTTCGAGACATGGAATTCTTTTTTCCGATTGTAGTGAACGAAAATGTTGACGAAAACGCTGGTTTTTATACCTTATTCCTTCGTATATCGAAAGACATTTCAACAGAATAATGGAAGGGGGAAAGGAGAGCCTTTCTACGCAGATAAAATAATGGCCTAACTTTATTAAATCTAATGAACTTTTCGAGGTTCCACGTAATTTTATAAGATTATATTTGTTTGTTAGTAATTTCCAACAGAAAAAAACGTCTGCCAAGTAGGGTGGACAGTATAACTTCCTCACATATTGTGACATGGGCTGTAGGTCTCGATGGTATCTCACTATATCCCATCGCATCTATACATCCCATACCGGGCGAGGGAAACGAGCAACATTCCCTACACACGTCGGATTTCAACGAGGGTTTTCCTACACATATACAGCCATACCAAGCGAGCGAAGTCAACAACATCCCCTACACATGTGAAACCGACCCCTAATGACTACATTTTGCGCGTGAAGCGAGCAACATTCCCTACATGTTTAAATTTTAATAGACGTGGAAGCGAGCGAGTTATAAGAATGAAACTTGAGTCTGTCTGTCTGTGAGTGAGTGCCGCTGTCAAGGCCGAATGGATCCGAACGGGTTTTTTTAATATTTTTATTGTGAGCGTAAATATAGTGAGAAAATTGGCTATGTTTTATTCATTTTTCCCCACTTCTCTTAAGACCTTAACATTCCAATTTTTACCTAAATTTTGACGTTTTCCGGACGCTTCTCCCCTTTTTTTTTTTTTTTTTTTTTTTTTTTTGACTTCCCTGCTTCCTTTACCCCTCTAAACGGCCGTCAAAAATCCTGAAAAATTAGCCGTTCTGTAGGTTTTTGTAAGAGGAAGACAACGGCGCAATCGAATTGCGAAAAACTTTTCGGGGACTTTGATTAGATTATAAAGTAGTTGAGTTTCAGATTAACATTCAATACTAATAGAGAGACACCGCAAGGGGGTAGGTAAGGATTGGATCTGGATAGCAATCAATGAGGTGTACAGATATTGAAATTCTATAAATAAGGTTATTGAGATTGGGTAATTAGCAAACTGAAAGATGGCGCTTATCGTGTTCAAGGAAGGTCGAGAACGATATGCGACGTCCCGTGGGGTGCTGGGCAAGGGGATAATTGTATTTATATGCCGTCGATTTTATCTGGGCCTGAGAAAAAAGTACAGTGACCCATTTTCCCGTATACAAGCAATGCAAATGGTTGGATAATCTATGTAAAGTTATTCCAAAAATTTCTGTTTAAATCGACCTCGGAGAGAGTTCAAGAGGCCACAAAATCGTTGCTCAAAAAATAACAAAAACCTGAGTATTCAACTGATCTTATAGATGAAAACACTGCGGCGAAACTTTTTTTTTTTAATTCTGTTGGAAGGGGCCACAATGGTTTGACTCAATTTCGATCAGTTAAATTATTGGAATATTGTTTAGCGATACATACCTAGCAGAATTAAATTCAGCACCAACGTAATTTTCTATCTATCTCTGTTATTCACGATCACTGCTATGATTGCTGGTTTAGTTGTGCAATAAACTGTAAATTAAATTATTAAATGTTTTATTCCCTTTTCTTCTTTGATCACAGTTTCCGTGGTTTATCATTGAAGTTTGGCAAATTTTTATAAATAGAAAACGTATAAATAGGTAAACTCGTATTTCGTATGTGAATTTTGCATTCTATTCAATGAAAGCTTTCTGAAAACCCCAAGCTTTGGTATATTCTTAATCAGCAATGAATTTATTATATGAATTCATAATGAACAGAATTTAGTCCACTCCGACTCTATTATACAGGCTGTCGTAGTTTCGGGCGCACCACCGGCTAGAGTTCGATTCTACTACTAATTTGTGACTTTTTTGTCCTATAACACAACTTTTTTAATTGAAGCGAAATACCCCTTTTTTCACTTTCAAGATTTTTTTCACGTTTTCGACTTTGTGTCACTAAAACTGTCATAACTCCCTAAATTTTCAGTCAAAACTCGAATCTGATTATACTGTTGAAAAAAGCTTGAGATGTCCTATTTTCTCATTGACTTTAAAAAAATTTGTGAATCGAATGAACGGGTTAAAAATAATCCGTAAGTGAAAAATTTGTAAAATTCCGAAAATGTTCACGCTCTTCAAAGTTTGTTTCTCGAAACGTCCTGGATGGAAATTTTCATTCCGTAAGCCTGTTTGTCGAAGATTCGAGTTTTGACTGAAAATTTAGGGAGTTATGACAGTTTTAGTGGCACAAAGTCGAAAAACTTTTTAAAGAGGAAAAAGTGATCTTTAAAGAGAATTTAAAAATATATGATATGGGACAAAAAAGTCACAAATTAGTAGTAGACTCGAACCCTAGCCGGTGGTGCGCCCGAAACTGCGACACCCTGTATGGACTGACTGTGCGCCGGCGCCGCATAGTGTAACGGACATGGGATCATTTTCCCAACCTTAAAACTCTGACCACTCTTTCTAGAGACGTTGTTGATGAGTTAATCAAACGGTTTCTATAAGCAATAAAATTTTCGCGTTATTTTCTGGCTGGAAACGTATTTTTTTCCTCATTTTTCGATTATAAAATACTACTTTGGTTTATCAGTTTTCTCCTCGTCAATATTAAAGTTGGAATTTATATGGACTGCCTAATGTGTTCACAAATATTATACATACATTATAGAATTCTTCAGTAAAAAAATATTGCTTTGGGATCGAGTCATGTATTTCATATTAAATTGAGTGGAAATCTAAAAACCTTTCAGTCTGGGACTAGTTTTCTTTTGGAACGAACCTACCAACCAGCTACCGTAACAATTTGGTCTCCCCCCCCCCACCCCTGAGGAGTTACAATAATCAGTCTAATTAAGGCTGGATAGAAATCTCGCTGCAGCGACGTGTCTGCCTGAGGTGAGACACGGTCGATGAATGCTGAACTACGTTCTGCTAGGTAAATAAACAACCCGGATGAATTAATTATTGATATGCGAGAATAGAGGGTATCAAAACAAGCGGTTTCTCGTCGTTAAGATTTAATATCACCAGGAAAGGAGCTCGTTTTGACGTTTGATAGCTATCGTACTGACAATGTCTGAAGTGGATATCGTGATTTCGTATGAGGTGGTGCGTGATAAACTTTTTAAAAACGAATCGAATTTGAGCCCAAGGATGTCTCAGTTACACCCAGAGATCAGTTGTGATGGTGTTGATGTTTTAATTCTCCCTGTACCATAGCTGTACCTAGTACGTGTTAGATTTTTAGGTGGTGGTTGGAAACCTGAATAGGCCTTGTACATAACGTAAGAAACGCGTCAATATCTATCCACTAAGGATTTTAAATACAATTCTTGACCTCTCATGTATTCATTTGTTTCCTTTGCTGATCTAGACAATCCATAGAAATTACATCAAATCATAGCAAAATTTGGTAGGTATAGTTTTTATGTAGTCGATTATTTATGAGCAGGGTCTCATATGGGATCTTACTGTGGGGAGACACTTGGCAAAGCAATTCTGTATTAGGCAATCAAAAAGCAGCCATTCGTATCCTCTAAAACACACGGCCACAACATGGAATGTTTGTTTTCCATACCCTGGTCTTCGTCAAACGAAATAACAACCTTCTTCAGCGTGGTTGTGACGTTCACGAATACCATACTCGTCATCGCACAGCTTTTTGTCCCCCTGTCACGATGCTGCCTCCCAACGATGCAATCCCCTACACCAAGGAGCGCAACTTTTAAAAAGTGTCAAGTGTAAAGATTGATGCAAGTTCTCGCACATGCTGAACTACATTTAATTTAGGAATTTCGTTCATTAAAATTGTAATTTATTTTTAGTTGTAGATCATTAGCGCTTGCATGTATTTTCTATATCATCTTTCGCGATTTTTCATTTTTTATGATTGTGTACAATTTTGACTATTGCTATACCATTTTGTTTGGTTAGGCTATAAAAAACGCCTTGAATTGAAATGAATTGTTCGGACCGAGACAAGGGGTCAGCCACAGACAAATTCTATGAAATGAATTATATAGCTTCATGCTGGGGGTGTGATTTAATCTGGGAATTTTTTCAAAATATCATTTGAACCCATTAGCATAGCTTGTTCAGCTCTTCTCATGAATACTACCTGTACAATCATAAGACCATCATGTTTGTTCTTCCAAGGTATTTACTCGTTCTGTTTCTTTGCAGGTAAGTGCTTAAAAATTATCCCTAGAAAGAAGCGCAAGGACTGTCAAAGTTAGATTCTTCATAGTGCCCACGTATATATGGGAGTCGGTGAGTACCATCTAAAGTAATATTGCTTGCATTTCAAACCGACGCCTTAGCACAATGAGCTACATCGTCCCAGATGGTAGAGAGGTCGATAAAAGTGATTGATACATCTCCGTATTTTCGTGCGCGAGCGTGGGGCATATGTCATAATAATCTAATTAAATAAAAACGAAATAGCATGGGGTGATGAAACGTGTTTTGAAATGATTATTGAGATTTTTCTTAATAGTTTTTCACATGATTGTTTCATTTTTCTTTCTGCATATTGGTCGTAAGAGGTGCAGCTACGAAATGAGTGCAATGTCCATCTTATCGAATTTCCAATTATATTTAAATGTGGCGTGATCATTCGTTCATGAAACGCATCAAAGTAGGGATGTTTGTATCAATAAAAGGAATAGCGCGTCAACGATAAGTTCACTGGTCATCAAGCTAGTCCCGCTCACCAACCTCTACATCTACCTACCTAAACACAAGGTAAGCCTTTATTTCATTATTATGGCAGTCGTAAACTTTGATAAAATGTATAACTGCATAAAATCAAAATTTCTAAATCATGAAATGAGGAATTTTATGAGGAATCAAGGAAAGAGGAGTACCTAAATCATGTAGTGAGGAATTCCACTTCTCTCAACGTCTTGGCAGAACATATTTCAAACATGAATTGCTTCCAAGATTTTCAGAGGACGGAGCTCCCATTAAAAACATGTGATGAGTGTAGCAATGATGTTTTTGTATGTCAATTTGCTTCACGATGTGATTCATGTATGCATGAAGAGTTATATTCTGATAATATTAGATTATGACATACGTCCCACGCTCGCGCGCGAGCGGAGATGCATCAATCACTTTTATCGACTCCTACACTATCTGGGACGATGTAGCTCATTGCGCTAAGGTGTCGGTTTCACATACCGAACGTCCACGGTTCAAACCCCGTCTCGCAGCTCTTATTTTTTAAATTTGCTATTTCTATTGACCTTTCTGACCCTCTTCTAGAAGCAGCTAGATGTATACTACTCATATTCATGTCAAAATGTGCAGTAATAGGACTCAATCGCCGACTTAGTATTATATTTTTTTAATACAATAAACAAATAGTACTTGACTATATATTATAGTTATTCAAGATTTATGGGCAAACAGCATGAAGTATTTTTTAGACAGCCTACCTCACGTTAGCCAGAGAGACCACCTTTTTCTTTTGCATATAATTATAATTGAACTTAAAGTATTTACATGCATTTTTCTGCATAATTTTGTGAATAATTTGTTCATCGTTCCAGTTAACAGTTGAAAAACTAGACAGACAAAAAGATAAAGATAAAGCTAGATAAAGACTAAATGAGGCTAAAGCTAAACATTTAACGTAGGTAACGCATCATTCTCGTCAACAGATCTTCGGTGATATCAACTCCCATGTCCTGTAATTCGTCCAGTGCATCCATAGATTAAGTTAGGTGATACTGAATGTTTTGACCATTTTCTAGTTTGCACAATATCTTTTTCATTTTTTTAAATTTATTTATTTAAAGCAATGTGGTCTCTCATGCAGACCCAGATGAATATGAATGTGACTGGTATATGACTTTTTGGTCTTGGCAAAAAATATTCAACTGTCATAGAACTCTCAACATCCCATCCTATTGGTCACGGTTGAATAAATTCCCTTTATACATCTATCCGTCACGGTGAAGGCATTCAAGCTATTTGGCATTTCCTGGACCAGCGCCAAGGAAACCCAGTGCAATAAACAAACTTCATTCTGGAATCGATTGATTTCATCCTCAACCACAATTATTTCAAATATGAAGAACATTTTTATGTACAGGAACAAGGCACAGCGGTGGAAACAAAATTCGCACCTTCAAATGCATATCTGTACATAGTTTATATCGAACCACAGTCCCTAACATCCCGCCAATTGACACATACGGTCTGGCGTAGCTTCATAGACGACATCTTTATTATATGAGAATATTGTAGGAGTGAATTGAATGCTTTCCTTGAAGCTGTTAATATTTGTTCACCATTGCAGATCACCCACGTGGTTTCAGATAGGATGATGAGATTCCTCGATGCTTTGGAACTAAGTTACATATATAGTATACTAATGCTCAGATGTACCAAAATATAACGCTGCCACCCCCATACTCCGTTCTCTGTCGATACATGGGCACAGAATCTGAAATTAAAAAGATTATTTGCGGACGTATTTGAACTCCTCAACAGCTAGACTGCGAGAAACAGGATATCCTTCAGCCCTACTTCGTCGAAGAGTCCTACCAGAAAGTATGAATTAAGAAAAGCTATGAATGAACAAAGATCCCAACAGGTACCATTTTTGATGACCACTTGCTTCCTGGGTGTACAGAAGATCAATTATTTCCGTAGAAAAATTTTCCGCTTCTCTCAAAAAATCCCATAACTCGGAAAATCTTCCCTAAGCTTTCAAGCCTAGCCTTTCGATGACCAAGGAACATGGGAAATATGTTGAAGAAAAAAAAGTGAAATCTCCTGGAGAGCCTGCAAGAGCGCCAGAACCACGTGGAAGATCCCTTTGCAAGTTCTGTGAGATCGCCACTTCTTGTACCTCTTTCTCCATTCCCAACGCACTTTGAGACTATCTACTGAAGGGGTCTGCTCATTGCCAGTCTCGAACTGCATATACATATTGGAGTGCTAACATTGTCGTGCGTTCGAGGTTGGTAAGGCATCCCAAGTGAATTAGCGCATGAACAACTACCTCAGCGCAGCCGTTATGGTGTGGGTCAACCAGTCGCCGAAAGAACTGCATCACACCACTTAAAATTTAACTAGTGTTACGGCTAAAAGTGGTCATTAAGTTGCCAGATAAGTTGTCACCAGTCACTCCGAACTAAAAGAGTCTGTGAAGGCTGTAATTTTGAATAGTTCTACAATTTATCTACTTTCAAGAGCTAGACATACTTTAAAAAAATCACTCTTCCTGAAATCTACGACTGACTTTATGTTTCAATCTTGTTCCTTGTAACAGCAATTATACTCGTAGCAAGACTAGTTACTTCACTAGAACCAGCCTCAGGAATGAGGAAGGACTGAATACACCGACCAAGAAGAAAGAAAGAGAAAAAGTTTTCCAGAGATGGCAGAATAGATGGCGCTGAGGACGATGGACTCACAGGTTGATTAGGAGCGTGAAGGAACGGTAGGAAAGGGGGCACGGCGACGTGAATTGTTATTTAACTCAATTCCTAACAGGACATGGGTACTTTTGTGGTTCCTTGAAGAAAATCGGAAAGACAAGAGATGGTGAATGAACGTGCCAGGAAGAGGAAGATGCAGCTGAACACACATTATTTGTGTGTCGGGAAGTGGGCGAGGTTTCGAGATGATCTCACTCTCAATGATGGGGGTTGTTTCCTCGAGATGGTCATCGGGAAGATGATTGAAAAGGAAAGTCTTGGGAGGCAGTATATACCATAGTGTTGACAGTGCTCAAAGGCAGGGAAGCTGATAGACAATAGGAATGAAGAAATTGATACAGATGAATGTATAAATAGGAAAATGGGAAATCTTTGGCTAGGCAAGGAAAGTAGCCAACTTAGAGTAGGAGTAGGACTTTCGAGGCGGCCTCAAAAGAGAAGATGAGGTTAGGGTAATTTGAAGGTAGGAGTCCAACAGTGTTCTGTGATACTATAGTTCGAGCATGGCGCATTCACCTCTCATAAAAATAACTAGGAGTCATTGATTAAGTACCAGTACCATCCGTCATCTTCTTTGATTGGGTACCTCATTAGTTAAGTTCTGCGGTACTATTTATAGTGGCTGTTGGATTTGTGTCGTTCTTCTCACAGATTCCAAGAGAGGGTTTTAGCATGGAAAATGCTTTAGCCATGACCTAATTGCGAACGAAATCTTGTCGCGGTATCCAGGTGCGCAAGTGTGATCCCAAAGTAACGTTTCTAGAGAACCGATTGGTTGTTTATTTTAGCTCGTTCATATAATATGAAGTAGAAGTGAAAAAAAAAAAAAAATAAATAAATAAATGAAGCTACAAATAAAATTAAAACAATAAATGAATAGAAAATGAAGTGATGCAAACAGAAAACTGAAAGGAAGCCGATGGATGAAGCATGTTCCATGCTTTTGGCCGAAAATAAACTGTAATTTAAGAAAATTCTGAAGTGAGAAAATGTTTATCTGTGCCGGAAGAGAGTGTTAATAGATGGGTAATTTTACACATTTTAAAGCTTTTCTCCAATAATTTCTAATCCGTACATTCTTCAGAAATGTTTATACGTAGCAAAGTTGTAGATCATATAAAAAAAAAAAAAAAAGGAACGAAGCGATTTGACTCCGTGAAGATGAACTATCTCCTAGAGTATTGGATTCAAGGACGATTGAAAATCGGGCAAATTTAGGGTGTCACCTATTTCGAGATGGTAGACAGATATTTTCTCACTCAGAATGGACGAATTTTTCAAAATCTAATGTAAAACCTTCTCCTGAAATTCTACCTATTTTCGACCTCGGCTCCTGGACTACGACGAGTCCAGAGAGGCATGCCCCCCCGCGGGTCAAGGGGCAGATAGAGCCCCTGGCAAGGACTCAAGGGCCGAGTTTTTAAGTTGACTTTAATGTAGAAACTAGTTACATCTTGAATATTGAACTGGGTAATTAACTAGATACTTAGTTTGCACAAGTGCGCATAAATAACTGTGTAAGAGTAGATTATTAATGCTACATTATTGCTGCACTTCACCATCCGAAGTCCTAGGATTTGGTTCTCGCCAGACACCGAGTTACTTAGGAGTTATCAAGAGGCTGGATGCTTCGGGATTCGTATGTATGAGAAGGCTCTGCTCGTAGATCCTAACATATTACCTGATAAATCGCTGACCAAGGTCGGGAGCAGTTGGTTGGATCGGGAGCAGTTGGTTTAAATGTCTTCATTCTGGATAAACCATGGTGAATTCACCATGCAACTTTGCTCATTTTGCTGATTTTTTTTCATCTTTTTCATGCTAGATTTTACTGTGAACCCCCATAGCTGTAATGGGGATGGGGGAAGTAGGCATTGCCACTACCTTACATAACAACAATTTATTTGGTACGCTAAGTTGTGATATCGGCCGAACAGCCGATAGAGCTATTTTAAATTGATACAAGTATGAAGCTCATTCTTCTTTTTTGTCACATATTCTTTTCACTTCAGGTTAGAAAAACAAAAAGATTCATTTGAATGTGACCTTTAAAATGTGTAATACACATCAATGACAAAATTATATCTTAAAATTATTTAAGTTTATTCCAGAACTTCCTTTGGGGGGGGGGCTATCGAAATGGGGGAATAACTAATTTAATGATTCACTTGTGTTGTCGTAGAGATATCTTGGTGTTTTGAGAGGTTTCTGGATGAGAGTGGTATGAAGCTTTCAAGTATGAAAGGGGGGGAGTGTTCTTAGTGCCAAAGTTGGAAGTTTGCTGAATGTGTGATTACGAATTCGCGTGGGGGTAAGAGGTTCAGATCGTTATATATTGTCTCATTTCTTACGAAGCGTGGCGCATGGACTATATGTCGCTGCAAAGTGAGGTTTTGTAGTTGCTCCAATCTTTTGAATTCTGATTTGGAGCAGGTTTCCCAAGTTTCAGATGCAAACAACTATATCAGTCGGATTTAGCACTCTGTAAACTAACTTTCGGTTTTGAAGCGAAACATGAGGATTGTGATGGGTTCTGTTTAATTAGAATTTCAATGAAAGGTTTCGATTCTTCAGTCTTCCAATTAATTCAGATATATGGGTGGTTCTCACAAAAAAAGTCAGTTTCGATTTTGATTTTTGAAAAAAGAAAAAGTGTTCGAATCGAACTAAAAAAAATCAATGATGGTCTCTATATCGTATATATCGAGATTCGATACCAATCTGAACAGTAGAGAATTCATTAATTAAGAAACCAAATACTTAAAAACTGGTGGACAGGTCGATGATGCGACCCGAAGATTCTCTCAATTTTCATTATCGCCCAGTCCTAACATTATCGCCCTGACCTGGATTTCCTTCGTTTTCCTTGGTTGGTCAGTACGGCAATATTGGATTAATGAATGCGAGAATACGGGAATACTTGAAAGTAATAGAAAATTCAAAAACATAACAGGTTTGTCTTCTTCCTCATCGTTCTGTCCCCTTCATCATCGTCCTGTCCTCGAATATTCAGGAGAGGACAGGTTGATGATAGACAGGTCAATGATGATTCGTCAGTTTTTCTCTTCACCTTTGGCAAGGTCTTTCTCAAATTCGGCATATATCTAGACCGATTGGTGTAAAATAAAAAAAAGCTTAAAAAATTGAGTTCAAGTAGCTGGGTACTCACTTAGAAAAACTGGGCAGGTCCCTGACGATTGTGTTTGACCATCCCACGATCCAGCACACGTCTGCTCCTGCTGACGACCAACTGTTGACTGAATGACAACGAATGGTAGGCCAGAAATTATCTTCTAGCGGTTCTAAATTTATTTTAAAGATCAGAAACGCATCTCCGGAATCGTACTAATTTAGAAAAAATGGAATAAAATCCAAAAACAAAAATGGAAAGACCTTAACCAAATCTTGAATTTGGAAAGGTCGCTTTGTTACGGGACAGGTCGATGACGATTTGACTATATTTTGTTAATTTTCTTTAATAAAGGAATAAAAATAACGCAAGTTCTAGATAAAAACATATACTACAATTTAGGACCTTCCCCATCTCTCAACTCTTTGTTGAGTCGCCACAACTGTTCGGTACATCGCTTCTGCCTCTTTCTGTGAGAATCGCCCATATGATCATGGGACGGGAGGAGTTGGTCTAAGGTTACTACTATATCTTTGAGTGTCGATGTAATTAAAACATGTTGTTGGTTGTAGTGAAGGATCCCACTTCAGGTTTGCATCAATATCAATTCCAAGAAGGGTAAACAAGATTTTCAAATTAGCATAAGTATCAATGAACATTCACTGAAAGTGCACCATTGTACCAAGATAAGCATTGATTCCCCCCTTCACCAGTAGAACCCATGTAAATTGAGAACCTGTTGGAAAAGTAAAGCATTGCGACTAATTGTTTTGTCTTCCTCACCAAATGATTTTGTATTGGTTCATTGGCTGAGCGGTAAAATTAAGAGCCGCAGTTGTAGCGCGATTTTTTTTTCAACTTGTCAGCTGGTTTTGAACTTGAAAGGAATGAGCTGACACGAAAAGAATCTGCGAAGGAGCGGTAATAGTATAAGATGTTTCCCGATGGACAAGGGGGTTTGTGCTTGGGTTGGATTATTTAAAGTTATTCAGTGCTGGCAGAGGGTGGGGCGCTGGTTACAAGTTGGGACCCAGACTGTGTGCGTCCTTCTCTTCCCTTATACCCAAAGGTTGAGTGAAAACCCTCGTGCATTCTTGAAAACATGGTATCCTTCGGCGTTCTCAGCTATGAATTATGCATTTAAATAAAGAAACCTCGCGTCGAAGGAAGCTCTAGCTAGTCAAACATGACATTCAAGGGCATGTATGAGCACCACATACCGTTTGCTTGTCTACCCATGATACACTGAGGATTATCATATATATATATATATATATATATATATCGTCAACAAACATGATGACTAAAACTAGGTTTTTACTGGTCGGTGAACGGTAAGTCTTTGTCGATCTATGGCATGGCCTCTAGAAGCCTCGCAGGAGAAAAAATCGAAAAATACCTGAGTGCCGGATAAAAATTGAAGATATTTATTTATTCATACAACGGGCTAGAGCACATAAGTGAAGCATTGGTCACGAAATCAATAGAAAATAATTAATGAGTATACTGGTATACAATTTATTGAAATTATTTCCGTCCGATCATTGATATAATGAAAATGAAAATCATGCGATAATGTTTGAGAAATACGAGGGTCAACTCAAAAGTAAGTTTCTCCTATTTTCTTATAAGAAAACTGAAATGATAGACATCTGGGGTAGATCTCAATTCTTTTCTTCAGGTCTAGTAGTAATACTGTACAAGTTTTAGATCTCCAGATTGTATTATTTGCAAAAAATTAAATTTTGAACACGGCCTATCTTGAGCGCCGGTCCGATTGCGAAATGCGTTGTGTGATTGAATTCCTGAGGTGAGTAGGCGTAACCGCGGCAGAAGTTCTGGCCCGAGTCGTGACTGAGGACGAAACCTTGATCCATCACAACACTTCAGAAATCAAAAGGCACAGCATGGTCTGGAAAATACGTCAGAAAAGTCCGCAAAAAAAGCCTAACTTGTGACATCAGCTCGGAAGATAATGGCCACGGTACTTTGGGGCAGTCAGGGAGTGCTGTTAGTCGAATATCTGCTCAAAGGTGAAACAATAATGCCACCTGGTATTGAGAGGCATTAGAAGGTCTGGAAAACTGATAAAACGGAAGCGGCCTGAACTTTTGACAAAAAAAGTGCACCTGTTTTGTGCATTTTCACATAACTGACACAAGACCTGCAAACTAAATTCGATTTGAATATTTTTCCCCATCCCCCTTACTTCCCAGACCTCGCTCGGTGTGACTGCCATCTATTACCGGCAATGAAAACTTTTTAGGGTAGCAAACGTTACAGCAATGATGAGAAAATGAATCGCAACATTGACGATTGGCTACACAATTTGGACCCGCTCACAAGTTAGGTAGCCATGTCCATAAAATAATAGGTAGTAAATAACGCAATCTGGAGTCCTAAAATGATTACAGTGCTACTAGACCTAAACAAATATCTTGGAACATTTCCCAGCTTTCTATCTCTTTTAGTTTTCTTACATGAAAATACAGAGAAACTTATTTCTGGGACGACCCTCGTATAATGATATCATATACCTATAGACAATATACATGAATATTATTCATGAGATAATCAGGATCATTCATGATCATTCATAAAAGAAGAGGGCCGCCTTTCTCTCCGAATCCAAGTTGGTCTAGCTTTACTGGCGGAGAGGTACAAAAGCGTCCCTTGTGGAGATAGCACACAAAGTTACCTATTTACTCCTACAGTTTAATTAATCAAATTGGACATTGTCGTTTCATCATTTTGTCTTTTCCACTCACGCCTATACTAAGGATTCTAAATCCGAAATCAGTATATCAAATTAAACTAAAATCACGAGCAGACTTCGCTAATGAAACAGTCAGCGAAATTCGAGGCGATTTGCAGGCCTAATAATACAAGGGATTGGTTGGGAAAAATAGCCTGCCAACTTGGGTCGGCAGTGTACCTTCCTCACGTAGTGTAACATGGACGTATAGAACTAGTTGAAGAACAAAGTACGAGGAGAAATGATTGAATGCAAAATAGAAGAGTAATTTATGTGAATACATGCTAATATACGAATGAATATTCATGCTTGGGCATGCGCATACCGTACCATCAATCTAACGGCATTCACCTCCTAAATTATATATAAGGCGAAAGTATTGGTAGGATATTAGCTTCAGGTTAAGCCGCACAATCCTTGAAAATGTCATCAAAATCGGTCCATTAGTCTCGGAGTGTCAACTGATATTAGTTTTGCGCTTGCACGATAATTATTATCCAACCAATGGCGTAACGATTCATAGAGAATTATCCTGGATATATAGGATGTCCCAACTTAAGTTCATCAAACACTGAGGGTCGGTTTTAGAGCTCATTTCTGATCGAAAGTTCCCCTCAGAGATTTTTTTAAACGTTTAGTTTTCGAGTAATTTAATTTTAAGGTTGTTTTCGTGTTTTGTACCTTTTGACATTAAAACAGCCGTAACTCCCCTTAGGGTCAATTGAAGCTCAAAGTTCCAATCATGCAGCATGATCGTTCGAGCGGATTTTCTTAAATTATCTTTTGTAATATAATATGCTGAATTGTATTGAAAGTTGAGCAATTTCAGTAGAAAGAAATAGTTAAAAACCAATTTTAAGGAGAAAAAAAACCTCGTATGAAATGAAATTCGTTGATTCAAAATGGATTTTGGATTTTTTATTTGCATTTTTTTAGGGAATTTTCGTTCGGCTGGTTAAAAATATTAGGACACTTCCCCTATATGGACGTAATATTTTAAGTTTAGTTTATGGTGAAGAAGATCCAATACTTGGTAAAATTTAATTCATCTTGAATAATTCTTACTAAATTTGAATGCACTAGAAGAAATTCGGCTTTATTTGACAAGGGCGGCCAGCTACGTTTGCCGGTTCGATGGGTAGAAAAGCTCCTTAACAGACTTTACCATCGCAACAGCATTTAATGGGGTTGGTATTAACGTTTCTAACGCGTGGCATGTGCGCACTGCTACAATTCTACTCACGACCGACTAGGCAGTCGGTCGCGATAAAAATTTTGGCAGTGAGCGCAAGCTACTCGCTAGATACGTTAATGACATCCCCATTAAAAGCTGCTGTTGGCCATGCCTATTTCTCCGCGAAATATTGACTTGAATTTTGTCAACTACACAACTTGTACTGTTTTGATTTCATTCATCTTACTTGAAAGCTTTTTTAAAAGACAGCAAAAGTGAGATAGTCAATTCAGGTAAGTACTTGTATAAGAAATGGCTTTTGAACCTACCCTAAATGGGAACAGGAAGTTCACACCGGAAATGATAGAAAAATGGAGAGAAAACACGACAGATACCCCGCTGGTCACAGATATAAGTCCATTTTCCCTCCTCCTTCTAAGCGCAAATGGTTTGCGAGTATTCAGGACCCGAAGACCAAAAACTTTTATAATTCTATAACTAGACTTGGATGTGGACACGGTTTGTACAATTCATATCTAAGTAAAATCATGACAAAAGATTTCAACTCTATTTGCCCCAATTCTCCAGAAGAAGAAACGCTTCGACACATAATACTTGCCTGTCCAGCGTACTCAAACAGCTCCGGGAAGATATGATCCGGAAATTAACATCACTCAAGATATTCATTCTGCGTCCATTCAATTTGGACTCTCTTCTGTCAAGTGGAGAAATCGAGGTCTACAAGACCATTTTTGAGTTCATTACCCGGAACAATGTAAATATTTAAGTGAATAGTAGACCTACCATTGAGAGGAAATTGATTTACTTTCAAACTCTTTAGCAAACTATTATTGTATTCTTATTTTATTTAATTACTAGCGTTCCCCCCGCGAGCGTTGCTGCGCCCAAATTAAATTTGTTTATTGATCGTAATTTTAAACTGTTATTAAGAGGTGATTTGATGGACGGAAGCTTAGCCTTTGGTTTCTGCCTTTGGTGTCTACAATGACCCTGGATTCGTTGTCATTTTATGCAGACGTTCAATAGTATCCTCCTCCTCCCTTCTCCTCCTCCTCCTCCCTCCTCCTCCTCCTCCCTCCCCCTCATCCTCCTCCCTCCCCCCTCCCTCATCCTCCTCCTCCCTCCTCCTCCTCCCTCATCCTCCTCCCTCCTCCTCCTCCTCCTCCCTCCTCCTCCTCCTCATCATCCTCCTCCTCATCCTTTGGCCTCACCCTCGGCCTCACTCTGCCTTCGGTCTTGGCTTGGGTAGTTAAATAAATTTCTAAAACCTGACACTGCACCCTTTTATGCCCTCTGGGTCAGAGCCCTTTGAACGGATTTGCACCAAACTTTACAGGAACAATCCTTGAATCATGCCTAATAATACCTGAAAGTTTCATTACAATCTGTCGAGCGGTTTCGGAGTCTATAGGCAACATACATACATACATACATACATACATACATCCTCTTTTATAGATATAGATGCGTGAAAAACGATTTCTTGTATTATAAAACAGTGGGGCTGAATGTATGTCATTGTACAATGCCAATAAAGAAAAGGAAAAAAAAACCATTTTTGGAAGTATTTTGCTAATTACCTCCCTTAGAGAATTTTCCCAAGCATGAGAGGTATCTAATATCATTTGTACCCACAAGAAGAGAACCCCTGTGAATTTCATCAAAATCCTTCTAGCCATTTCAGAGAAAAGGCAAAAAAGTGATAAAAACTACGTTTTTTCACCAATTATAAGTTTTTTAACCCCCTAAAAATGATCATTTTAAGCTGATTTTTCTGCAGCAGGAATAAGGAACCTAACCCCGAAATTGGAATTTTTTTATGTTGCACCGAAAGGTCGCAATCGTGTAACGAGTTACATACATACATACACACACATATACACACATAAATACATTTTCATGAAACGTATATATATGGGTCCAGGTTGAACAAAATACCCATCCTAGCTTGAGTTTGAGAAATCGATTTTCAGGGTGATTACAAGACTTTCCCTTTGGGTTAAGTAAGGAAATAAGCACCCTTTATATGGAAAGGTTGATTGAGTATAGGCTATTTTTAGTAAATCGTTGAAATTTTCTCGTGAATGATGATTTTGATAAACTTCACATGAGTTACCCTTAAGTCGGATGCAAATAATATAGCTTTCATCTCTTACACGTGACCCACTTTGAGAGACTTTGGAAATACTTGGGTTTCGTTCACATCAGAAATTGACGTACTATAGGCAAAGTACCAAGTCTAATTTGATCAGATGACAGGGCAGAGATGCAAAGCCTCACACCAAATGTTTTTCCTTTTCACCCATCAATGTGGCTTATACGTGCGGTTCAAGGAAACCATAAGAAAATTACACCCCCAGGTTAACTGCAGCCTTCCCTATATTATTCCATCCCAAAATTGAATAGTATCTCTAAGCCGATTGGGAAGGTTATTGAGCCCTATCAAGATGTGAAGTGCTTATGTATAAAACTCCTCTGACAAACCAACGATGGTTCTTATAATTGGGTATCAAACAAAAAGGCTTTCCAACTAGTGGTGCTGTTCCATTTGACTCTCTCACTTAGCAACTGACTCTGTATTTGTTATCATTATTTCAGTGAAAGTTTGAGAAAAAATGTCTCCGAAAAATTCTAAAATCAAATTTCCCAATATTGTCTTAATGGAAACCCGTTTTGCGGCATTCTGATTCGATTCCTGCAGTTTAAAACTTTCCATATATCCTACGTGTCATTCCTTACGATATCTCTCCTTGGAACAGAAATGAAAAATCCATTCGTCCGAATTTAATTTTTCCCTCATCATAATTGTGTAGTTATTTCATCCCCACTTAATGGTTTATGAAGATTTATGTTCAGATCTAGTTCAGAATATATATACATAATTATACCGTGTTATGATAGTATACACTGTTATCATAGATGGAATGACAACCCTCCTCGTATAATTAAGTAAATCTGATACATAATGTGTGCCATTGTGCTTTCTGAGTAACAACGAAATTCTTGTTAATAAAGAAGCGGGAAATCGACCATTTTAAATCATTTCGGTTCTAAAGTAAAACAAATTGATGAATAATACATAATGTAGGAATAATTCATTCCTCTCACCAACAGTCTTCATGATTTAGTTATTTTATTCCTTCTTATGGTTTGTTAGAGCTCTAGTGCTAAACTAGCGTGAAAAGGGAGGATTTTACCATCTCTAGAGTTTTATTGCCATCAGAGCTGGGATGTCGGTGACGTGTCAGCTTTGTACGAAATCCCTTTTCTACACAGCACCGGCATGTAAGGTCGCTGTCGCGCCGCCGCACAGTGGGCTAGATTGGATATTTGGCTGGTATAAATTCGATTTTTCAAGTTACCAGAATGCAGGTTTGAATGGGTGGGTTCGATAGAGGTGTTTCTGAGGAACTTTGTCCTCGAAGGGGAAGCCCGATCTCTACACTCAGCCGCACGATGAGACCTGTGAAGTTTACGTTGTTTCTGGCTTCCGTCTGGTGCGGCGACCAGTTTGTCGTCTAATCGGTTATTTTTTCGATGGAAGTATCAACTCAAGGTAAGTAGAAAACATTGTAAATCGTAACGATTTGAGAGGTTTTTTTGTGCAGTCCTTAATTTAAAAATTAAAACTTTAAAAATAAAAAAAAAAATAAAATTTTAAATTAGAAAAAATATCAAACCAATGCAAAACTTCTGTTTCTCGAATACGTTTTCTACAAGTGTTCTGTAAGGAATATATTTAAAAAACGGACCCCCAACAAAGAGAAATATATTGATTTTTCGCAAGGAGTTCTGGTACCGTAACTTACAGCAGTGGAGACTTTTTAAACATCAATCTGATGCTGCTGTTGAAAGAATCGCAACAACTCACATTAGGACAAGCCGGGCATTATGTCGGTCAAGTGCGTTGGACTCGAACTGACAGAACGCTCTCTTTCGATTGTTAAACTATGAAATAAATGCGAGGTGAACAGAGTCCTATTTGAACAGTCACTGTACACCTAAGAAATTCGGAAGGCTAATTTGCCTTTGGTTCCTGACTTATATTTCTGGCGGATGAATTATATTTTTTACCTTGCAGTTTCGTTTTTTGAGTTTTGGCCAGGTTTTTCTCGATTTCGACCACTGTGGGTCGGTGGCAAGTCAGTGTAGTGAGGCCCAGTAAATACAGTATACAGCGGTGTGGCCCAGGCAGAGGCAGCTTCGCTCCTAGGTGGATTATACCCGCTGTTCCCCAGAATCGGATGATATTATGAGCTATCTCTCAACCACTCGCAATACTTTCGAAAAGACCGGAAGCCCCATTCCATTTTAAATTGGACGGGAATCTCATTACCTTCACTATGCAACTAGGAGTCCATGCCCCATCATGGTAAATCTACCAACGACTCAACCCACATCTGGTGATCTTGTACGTCACCGTCTTCCTACGTAGCGGAAGTGGGATCTGCTGTGATAAATAAGTACTCAGTCATGTAGCACGGCTATCAGAGCGAATTTTCAGAGAAAGGTCGTGGATAAAATTAAATATAGGCACCATTAGGCCAATCTTGTCTGAAGAGAACTCAGGGAGACAGCCGTGTGACGAGATCGAAAAGAAAATTTTAGGACACGCATCCGAACCCGGAAACTTTCAGTCAAATTATGGGCATTTTTCACCTAAAAATAAATTCTTCTCAATTATTTATAAATCTTAGAGATTTGGGAGTGGTTGCAATCGACTCAGCGCTGAAAAATACGACGTTGAAATCTAGGATTATATTCTTTATTGTATGAATGGATTTTTAGGGGTCTCCGCCCTTCCCCCTAAATTTAAAAATTTGAAGCCTATATATCTCATTTTTTCCCTAATAATTCGCTAAAAAAACGTTTCAGAGCGCATGTGAAAACCTACAATCCTTGCATTCTCTTAGTATGTTCGTCTTATCTCGATTAGATTCGGAGGGTAGTTGAGAAATGACGATTTAATTACCCCACATGGGTTTAATCACAATTGTATTATTAATAGCTGCTGCACACGCGCCGATATGTACTCCATGCAATAAACGTTACTTCTAACGTTTTCATTTGATTTTGATGAAAGATTCTGGGAACGAGAGGGTTAAGCCGAGGATGGTCTTCTGTGAATTCCATTGGTGAAAAAGTAATAAGCCGAACTCGGCCGAATTTTTTTTCTCCAATACAGAAAACCTGTAATTGGAGAAATATTATCGGTCTCCAAAGATTACAATTTTTCACAATAATTAATATTCAAATTGCATCAAAATAGAGATAAAATGTAAAAATTTACTGATTAGTTCTTGAAACCTACGTACATAATACGTTACAATTAATTAAATTAATGTTGAAAAAGTTCCATTCATGCAAAATGATCGCATGAGCGGAGTTCCTCAATTTAGCTTCCTTTATTTATCTTGAATTGTTCAAAAATCTGAGCATTTTAGGTGCGAAAAACAGTTAAATTTGAAATGTATCACAAAAAACGTGTTTTCAATAAATATCTGCTTCTTTCGAGTTATTTTCTGCTAAAATATGTAAATTAGAGTTATCGGAATGATACACACACACATACATACACATAATAGGCGCAGATATATATATATATATATCATATATATATATACGAGCAGAATGCTGCCAACCGCATACTTTTATCTCAATCCGTTCTCGAGATATTATTTTTTAAACGTTTTGTCAGGAAAACCGTGTTTCCTTTTCCTTCAGTAGTAAAAGTCAAATTGACTATATCTTTGAAAGAGCTCTAAATGAAGTAGTTTTCATGAGATTTACCAGTTTCCTGGATTTTCTTTGGAGGAGTTGTAACATTTAAACAATTTTCAGATTTCAAAGATTTGCCTATGTTTGGTCTGCTGGTATCGTCCCTAGACAGAAATTTTCAGGAACCAATGTGCATCATGCTTATAGAGAATTTAACGCCATTCCGAAAATGTGGTCAAAACGTGAAATTAGATGAATGATAGTGGAGAAATGTAGGTTTAAGGGGACAAGGGGGAAAACACGGTTTTCCTGAGAAAACCACTAAAAAGTAATATCTAAAGGACGGATTGAGATAAAAACATGCGATTGGCGGCATTATGCTCCTCTTCATTTGTACCTAGTTCCACCTAAATTTTATTGTTACAGTCGGTCCTATCCACGCAGCATTTATATACATATATATAAATAATACCTATATGAGAAAGCGCAAACTCCAGAAATTGTTTTAGAATGCCTCAAAACGGATTTCCCTAGAGAAAATTTTGAAAAATTCAATTTTAGTATTACTGATTCATTGCAACAGCTTCATTTTCCACAGAAATGTTCTAATAATATTGAAGTGATTGATTGTAGAGCACAAAAAAACTGCTTTGTGATACTCCCAAGTTTCGAGGTTCAAAACAAGACACCATCTTTTAAAAAATCACAAGATCTTGAAAATAATTTCAGCTTGAAAATTATTGCTCTATTATTATCAGAGATATGTATTCTATCATTGGAATTTATTCAGATGGTTATCTATTAACTCATGGGGCCGAATGGAGTTGTTCAAAACTGCTGTTCCAGCTTGGGATGTTTGGAACAACATAGGTACTTGCTGATGCAAGTGGATCTGCCGATGCCAATCCTCCTGTACTGGTTGGTAGGGTGAATAGATCGCGCTCCACTTCTGTCACATTTCCCCCGATTATGGCTGGCATAAATGTATTTCGAATTAAATCTCCTAAGCACCCTTCCTCGCATTTAACAACCCTTTGGAGATACTGCCATCGAAATTTTACGGATTTGGTGAATGCTCTGTGCGCATCTTGTGGATGTTTTTCTCCTGCAGCTGAAAGCTTTGAAATCAACTGAGCCCAATTGTTAATTTTTCCTTCTACGCATTCAATTTTCTTTGAATCTTCACCTATGTACCCACCTTGGAAATGGTTACCTGTCACAATTTTGACCCCTGAGCCCTGGAAAATTCGTTCAGCTTCTTCTATATTGTCTGGGTGTATTACAAGGAGAGATTTTTGCTCTTGAGATTAGTAACCGAAACTAAGGCCATGATGCAAAAGCCCTTCCCACCAACTCTTTACGTCATCCAGGGCTCCTTGTGCTGATGAGTCGTCGGCGTACCAACACTGAGTGACTGTTCAGTAATAGTTCTGTAGCAAGTTGATCAAGGGAAAGGTATCCCCTTGCGTTATCCCTTCTTCACTGTATATACACTCCTTGCTTCCCCGAAGTTTCAGTTCAGCGTGTCCCTTGTACGAGTTATACAGAAATCTTGCACACCTAGGCCAATACATTCTCGCGTGCCAAAGAGCTATTTTTCTGTTTACTGAATTGAACGCATTCTTGGCCTCCACTAAAAAAGTCCCCAACTAGAATTAGGTGCTGCTCTTTCTTCAAAGGGTGAGTTCATCGATTGAACTGCACCTTCGATGCCCACGCTGAGACCTCCACATAATTGTTTGTTCCCGTAACTCTCTGTAACTTCTTCCCCCGTTACTTCAGCCATGCACTTTCCCAGGAGTCTCCTCAAGCATTCTCCAATACCTAAAGGGCGCATGCCAGGGCATTTATCTAGTGCTATCATTCTGCTAGCCATCAAGGATCTTATCGATTCCCATGGCACGTCCTCGTTGCACAACTTATTTGCCAAGGAAGCGACAGCCTCTCACAACCGTGAACTTGACCGACCATGACACAGTAAAAAATCGAACTACTGATCGGCTTCTGAACCTGCTGGATCTCCACTTCCTTGAAGCTTTCCTGCCACTATTTCAACGATGTTGGAAGATATATGTACCGTAATTAGTGGCGGGAGTTAAATTCCTACGGGTGGTTGTAACAATTCTAGGTCAGGAGTTGTCTGATTAGAGTGTTTTTCCTTCAAGTCGTCTTGCACAGTTTTGTCTTGAGAACGATCACTACTGTTGGACTCAACACTGATGAGTTGTGTGAATTTGACAGCCTGCCCACCGCTGCTCTCACTTTACCCCTAAGCATGAGACGATGGAATGCTAATTTATCAGAGTATCCTGCCACTCGCCGATTTTGGATCAGCTTCTTGTCAAGTGATATAGCTTCATTCATTAGCGTTTCAAACTGGCCCTCAGCCAACAACTGCAAACGCCTGCTCAGCCTCTCATGGCTTTGGGCTGCTTGATCATTTTATTACGCTGGAGGACAACAGCGATGAATACAAGTACATGCTCCGATGGAAACTGATCTGCCACTAACGCCTTTATTTCTCTGGCAAGTATTTTTAAACTAATTTTGCAAAGCTGCTTTATTTAATACCTACTTTTCCCAACAGTATATTCAAATTTACTTTTACTTTGTTAAGTAGGGGAGAAAATTATCTATGTTTTAATGTTGAAAAACGGCGTTTTCGATGAAATTGAGGGTTTTGACCCTCTGTGATCCTACAAGTTTGGGGTCAGTTTCTAAGTATTTTTTCACTCTAAATTGAATGGTACCACTTGCAGATCTCTCCAGCTCCGTTATAACCAAGTTTTACACTTCAATTCACAAAATTTTAGTTTATTTTTTTAAGCCCTATTGTTTGTGTCTTGAGAGGTGAAACTAGTTGATTGTAAAACTTGGTCATAACGTAGTTGAAGATATCAGAAGTGCTAACATTCGATTCAGCGTAGGAAAAAAAAGGTAGAAACTGATCCCAAACTTGTAGGTTCATAGAGGGTAATTTTCAAGAAAACCCACAATTTCATTTAAAAGATCAAGTTTTTCAGCTTTAAAACTTAACTTCCCCCTCTATGAAGCAAAGTAAAATTGACTATACTGCTGTAAAGAAGATTGAATGAAGCAATGTTTGTGCATTTTGACAGTCTTTAAGACTACTTTTGAAGGGTACTAATTTTTAAACTTAGAAATAATAATAAATTTCTTAAATTTCTGAAAGAATAAACGTTCGTTATTTAATAAACGAGTAAATAGTGTTAAATAAATATTAAAATAATTTTCGCTTGAAGAAAAGTTATCGCTGATTCCGAAAATGTGGTCAACATTTGAGAAAAGTGGATTAATACTGAAGAAATCTGGGTTTTCATGACAAAAATGTGGTTTTCTCGGGGGGAAAAAAATCATATCCAAGCAACGGATTGAGCATTTTCGATGAAGTACTACCTGAATATTTTCTTGGCACTATGTCGTGGACACCCTGTAATAATAGGCATCTGTGACTTTTAGTGAGTTGTGGCAGTTGGAAGCAGTAATTTTAAGCATATAATATTTACGTTTTACATTTTCACCAATCCTCTAGTTCTCTTTTTCCAACTGATTAACCGCGGAGGAGTTGATGAAAATCACACGGGAAGCGTTTCAAAGGCCTTCTGAAAAGCGGGCTTTGCCACAACGCACCAGAGCACCCTGGAATCTCCGTCTCCGTCATTATTTCTCTTTCTCTATCTCTCCAGTTCCCCTCCCTCTCCCACCATCCACGTCATCACTCAGCTAGATAAACATTAATTACAGCGCTGATTAAAAAAAGAAAAAAAAAGAACTTGGCTTTTTCCCTTCATGAAGACGCCCCCGTCCCGTCATCATGGCTACTCCGCCTCCAAAAGGAATGCATTTACTCTCGACCATCTTATGTCAGATAATTACACAGTCTAAAAAGCTCCACGAGTTGCCATTTACAGTAAATGAGGGCTGTGTAATCTTGATGGTTCGCACGGAACGTTCAAATAAATAACGAATCAGTTGAGTAAATACACTGCATCCAGTGGAAATAATGAGATGTTTTAAGGAAACCGTACCTACTCTGTTTGAGGCTTGAAGTAGTTTGAAACACGATTAGAAATGTCTTCATCAGTTCGGAAGAATTCTCATTGGGCGTATATTTCAAATGCATGATTGCTAGCGTATACCTACTACTTTTTGTGAGTACAAGTTAGCAACTTTTATTTGACAGGAATTAATAAATGACTTACTGGAAGGAAACTGTGATATATGCGTTTCCCTAATGTTCCTAACAGGCTAACAGTGTCTATTGGCGCTCTATGATACACAGGCATATACCACAACACACACTAATTAAATTTTCACGATAAATAGATGACTACTCACATTCTCAGTACTGCCATAGATATTGATTTCTTATTTTCAGACAAATGGATCGTAATGCAATGGAAATTCATAATAGATGAAGGAGATCTCTATCATACAATCGCTGGAAAA
>CM061045.1:53191014-53348514 GCA_030762985.1 Adelphocoris suturalis
ACTAATGATCTAAATTGTGGTGAAATATAATGTGAAATGCCCGGGCTGAGCGGTTACTATACAGGTGGATGGGTGACGTGGATACTATAAAGCGGTAAGCGGGTTGGCGACACACGATCAACGGGCGGTTGAGGTGGATGCCGCTTTTTCTCTTTTCTGTGTTCTGTGTGCCTGACGATGTCCAATTAGGGTTGTGAATGGGAACCCCAGTTTGCCGCCTGCCACTATGTAGTACAAAACAGATCAAGTACCTACTAATTTTCTTATCTGTATTATTATAACGTTCCTGCATGAAATCAGCAGGGTGGAACACCCTCGGTTTTCCATCACACTCGGTTTTTTTTTTTTTTTTTCTTTTTTAATATCAAAACCCTTTTTTCGGCATACCGCCGCAGCTTCCTCAAAAGTTTTCATCCCTAGGGGAAAATGCGCAACTGCAATTACTACACGCAAAAACGCAGTCTGTGACAGTCAGAAACTTTCAATAGATTTGTTCTCTGCTTTTGTTATCGAAAACTTCTGATGACGAATAGTGATCGTTCACATGCAGTTAGTATCTATATACTATTTTTGTATTTTTGCCGACTTTTTATTGCTAGTGTGTTTCGTTTTTCAAATAAATTATTCATAACTAATATACTTTTTATTTGTGACCAGTATTGATGAGAATGATCTGAATGATTTGGCGGAGAACCAATTTTAGAGCAAAAAAGTAACTAGCAGTTATTAATTTTGACGTTAATTGAACTAAAAATTATGTTAGAAAATACCAATACTGGTTCTCTTTCATACCTGTAACATTTTGAGAGACTCAACTTTGGGTCATTCGTGATGAGGTACAGTTGAATCTAACTCTGTTACGCGCACTGGCTAGTTTGTGATGCTTTCATCGTTTTATAGGCCCTTGATCGTCCCAATCGAGAGTTCGGATATCGCTTGAGAAGAAATTACGAAGGAGAACCACACTCGCCAATTATACGCCGCCTTTTAAAAGGCGAAAACCCCGCATTGCTCGATAATTTGGAGGCGCGTTCTCCCCACCCAACAATCGAAAATATCGCGTTTATCAACCGGCTCCGGACGATAATATGATTGTGAGGTTCACCGTTCAGGATCAAACAGCCAGCGAAAGAGATGGCAAAAGGATAAAATGCTGATCCTCACAAAAGAGGGAAAACCTTGGGCTCCTTTGTTATAAATCTCATCCGCTCTCCGCCCTCCCACATCAAAAATTTTAAGCCGCTCACGAAAGATTTTTCCTTTATTTCAAATGTAATAACTTTCAAGTTGGCAATTTCCTTCTGTTCTACCCTTTGTTTGGAGGTAACTCAATTCCGTTTTATCTTTTCCTTGCCGTTCGGTGATCGTGAACCGTGTAACTCTTCCGAATCATTGTAAATAACAAATTTGGAATGGTTGTTATTTCTTATTCGTGGAGTAGGAATTCATGCAACATCAACTGTAGCAATATGTAATTCAACATAATTGATTAATTTATTTTCCGTTGCAAGTACGCTATAGCTTATATGACTCTTATCAAACTAACTGTACTGCAGTAATTCAATAAAATAATTAATAAGAAACTTGATTTAAAAAAATTATGATCCTACAGTAATAACCAGTTATTACGTTTATTATTCACATGTACGTGTTGAGGCTCGGGGAGTGAGTCCATTTATTTTGTTATATAACATGTTTGGGCTCAGTAGCGTATTTCACGGGGGCTGTGTACATGATGCCTTAACGTAATCTGTAGCAAGAATAATTATTGGATAGGTACGTAATTACTACTACGTCTGAAGGATTTCACTACTATACCAAAACGTACCCAACATAAAACAGCTTTTATGGCGTCGGGGTGGCCTCATTACCCATCTAGTTGCTTTAGAGTAGCCGTTGATTCCCTTCGCTGGGCCTATTGCGGTAGCATATTCTGCAGCAGCAGTGTCCGCGAAATCGATTTGGCCGCATTCTAGGCCACTGTGCAGTTGCCAAACAGATGCTAGGTGCTCTGTCATCCAGCGGCTAGGATGGGGAAAGGGAGAGATTGTATCATATGCTGAGTGACCAGGGGAAGACGCCATATTGTTTCCATCTAGCCCGATGGGCCTGCCATAGTCTTGGACATGGAGCAGGCCTGGCGAGGTAAGATGAATAAGAATAAGTAAGACAGACCTGCGTTAAGCGATATCCGGACTAAAAGAAGTGGCGTCTTATAACCATGCGGGAATTGTGCCTCGAAGTTACTCGAGTGTTACTTTCTCGTACCACTATCCGTGATTTTTGGGGCCGACGACGGGTTTTTGCTATCGATTTCCAGCTTCGAATCCTTTTGGTCATGTTTTGAGAATATTTTGAAAATATACTTTGGTAATATACAGGAAATACTAACGTTTTTGTCACCGAAGAATAATTATTTTAGAGTAGGAGTATTGTAAAAAGTTCCAGTCATGCAGCAATGATCGTATGAGCGAATTATCTTAAATCACGTATCGTATTATAATATGTTAAATTTGTTAAATAAGTAAAATTTGAGCAATTTGAATACAAAGAAATTGTTCAAAACCAATTTAAGGGCAAACAAACTGATACTAAATGATATTCCAAAACGATTTTCAATTTTTAGATTTTTTTACAGTTTTATAGATTTTTCAGCAAATAAGAATGCAATTCAAGTACGTTTTTCTGCATAATTTTGTGCAAAAATTGTTTATGTCTTGGCTAATTGTTGATAATGTTAATTCGACTGAAATCCTGCTAAAAATTATAAATTTCGCGATTTTTTTACCGTTTTTAGTGATTCATCTAAAGTGATTTTTTAGGCACACTTTTTGAAATTTGAGCAGTTTATTGTGTTCAAAAATTTAAAGTTTAATGTGACTGGCACATTGCGTTTTTTTTCTTCAATTTTTAAAAAATTCATGGTCAGGACTTTTTGACACATTGGCAGCAATCTTCCGAGTTTTGTAGACTAATCTTTTATGTCTTCTCCCCGACCAAGGTACTGATCTATGTTTACCCGTAAGTATTTTGTTACGTGGACCAACTATGGTCGGACAGTTGCAGTGTATTTCGCAAATCCCGGATCGATATCATGCTATTGGGCCTAAAATCGGGAATCATTGAAGAATTCCATACAAACTTTGTATAGTTTGCTTTATTAAGGGTTAGTTTTACAATTTTCTTCTTCAGCTGTTTATTTTATGAACGTTACTGGTCCTCTTTCGGTTTACTTCTCACTATGAATCCTCTGTTACCACCACAGTAAACTCATCCATAAATCACATATTTTCCCCGTCATTATCTATGTAGAAAATGCCGTTACTATAAATTTGATATAATATGATGGAGCCAGTACAGTGACTTGTGGGAAGGAAGACTGAAATGTATGTGAATCACCTAAATGGTCGACGTTGTGTGTCCAGATCATGAAACCAACTATTGAGTTATACGCAACCAATAAAAGTAATTACCGCACATTCTGTAATAGTGCTGTAGTAATGACAGAAGAGAGTATTTATGTTGGGACAGAGTGATGGCGGTATCCTGGGGTTGGCGGAGCGTGTCGTTCTAGGAACCGGAAGAAGAACCGAGAAGGGATTTTCCCGGACTTTATATTGAGTTGAGCGGAAAAGAGAATGTTGAACGGCGGAGCATTTATATTGTGGGCATATATTCGAGCGGGACTTTGATGACAGCACCGGCCCTTCCTCATATCGAGAGGTTTTCCTCTCTTGCTTAAAAGAAATGCTGACAATAACTATGCAAATCGGAACAATAATTATTTAAATGATTTAATAACGGACAATACTTTAGTAGGAAGGGAATATTTTAATATAACAATATATCATCGTGGTACCAAAGTGATTCAGTACATTACATCTCAAGCTTTGAAACTCATTTCCGTCACCTAAACTAATTATTTAGGACGTCCCTCTGAAGCTATATAGGTCATTTCGACAAGGCATCGTAAATAAAAGGGACCACATATTATAATTAATCCAAGGGGGTGTAGGATAACCAAGCAAACAAACCGTTTCAAGACCATTTTCTAAGACCGAATCCTAGTAAAAAAAACATAGATCTTTGAGTGTGTGTGCAAAAAACTGTGTCGATGCAGCCCAAGCCACAATCCTCAACCGATTTTCATTATTCTTACTGTAACATCTCAATTTTAGTCCAGTTGTGCAACAAGCCTGGGGAATTTAGGGGTTGTTGGAGGTGGAGGCAATAATTAACATGAGCTACAGTTCTCTACCTATTTTCGTGCGTTTTTTTGTTCAACTAAGAATGCAGTCTAGTTTGAGGAATCAAGTCAGGAGTTTCGAATTTCGTTATAGAAAGGGGAGAATGGAGGGTAATTTTGATAAGCCGTGATGTTTTACTATTCTCATCAGATTTTGAGAACTTATTTAGCCTTTTCTTTAGCCTGAGCTGTTTCTAGTGTTTCGTCATGAGTGATGTCATCCTCCTCAAAAAGCCTGTCTAGAATAATTTTGTCTTTCAGACATCCTAGAATTTGTCACGGAGCATTGTGTTCGGCGTATCTGTAGGATAACGACAGGAAGGTGAAATTTTACGAAGTTCTGTCGTGTATTGTGAAATGGTGGTTGGTGTTGTGGTATGGCCTCATGTTTTTTGGGGTTAAGAAATGTGTGTCTTGAAGTGATAATAAATGTTTGAGGAGCTAGGTGGGTTTTAAGAAGTGTTCCAAGTTCTTCAACAGTTTTAGTTTCGTACGTTTGAGGGTCGAGTAAATTTTTCAGGAGTTGAAAAAGAAGTGGCCCATAGGACCCAACTTTCTTCCTTTCAGGAACCTCCAGCAGTGCAAGGTACGCATCGAAACGTTGTGCGAACCTCACAAAATCCTCGTAGGATTCATCAAATTTATCGAAGGGTATACCTGGTTTTGGATATTCAAAACATGCGAGTGAGTTTGGCTTGAGATACTGGAGGAGCGAATCAAATTTATCTTCGTCGGGAACCGTAGTATTTTCGACTATCATCTGAAATTGAGACCCAAATCCTATCCAATTCCGAATTTTTCCATCAGATTGTCGTATTTCTCGTTTTAATTTATACAGAACCCGTGGGGACGCTGTTAAAGAGGTAGGTAAATGTGTGGTAGAGCCGGCAGTACGCATTGAACGTTTCTCATTTTCTTCATAACTATTTATTTCATCCACCGTTGAGGTCTTGATCTTAAGTGGGCTCGGGCTTGCATTTCAACCTGTCTGTTAACAACTTGAACAAGGCGGTGACAGTTTTCTGGAGGGTGACATTTTGTGCAACTAAAATAGCGACTTGTTCATCCGTTGACAGCGCCATTTTTATGTATTCAATTACTTTATCATGTAGAGAACAAATAATTTTTTAAGTCAAAAGGATAAAGTACTTGGCATTTATAAAACTACCTACATCATTAACTATGAACATATCAACTTGGCTTCTCTGGTTACTATAGTAACGATTATAAACCTCGAACGATTTTAGTCAGACACAACGGTATTCAACTGAATCAGTTTCGACCCTTGCGGGGACGCTCGTGCCTTCATCCCTCCATCACACCAGGACCAAGAAACGATTGTGAAATCATGCTGGAATGCTAAACCCATGAACTGGTCAGAGAAATGTTTAATGTCTTCATCTGTGAGCGTTTCATCCGATTCATTCATTTTATTCATGCCTATGAGGTCATGAATTGGCCTGTACTTAATGCCAAACAGTTTTGAATTTTCTTTGCTTACCGCCACAGTCGACTGTACTTCTTAAGAACCAAAAGGAGTGGCCCTCACGAAGGACAACGTCTATCCTCGAATCAGAACTTTTGTTCAGCTTTCTGGTTTGCTGTGTTGCAAACCGCGCTTACTTTATTCTCAAACAAGTCCGCACAAACAATATCAACATAAATACCAGTAGAGTTCCGTTTCGAAAATCTAATAGATATAAGTGCATTATTTTAATGCATCATCATCATTATATAATGATTATTTTAAGAAATAAACGTAAGACTCAACTGTAAAACATATTAAAAAGAAAACTTTTTCTTTCTCTTCAAAGCTTTTTCTTTCAAACACTGTTTGCCCTGAATACACGCTTTGTTGACAGGTGTTCATTATTCAGTACGGGAGAAGTTGAGACTTCATTTAATTTTTTGACAGTTTTCCCAGTATTGAGCGAGTTTTGACGGCTTCGGTCCAATTTATTTAAAAGTTCCACTCTCCACGAGCGTGGAACTTTAAGCGAATTTTCGTAAAATATCGTGTTCTATTGTGTTACAGTTTTTTGAAATTTGAACACTTTGAGCACAAATAAATCTTTAACCACCAATTTTGTGGCTAAAAATTCATTCAAAATTATATTCTGTGGTTCATAATACACATTGGATTTTCACTTGTTTTGCAATTATTAAAAATTTTTCAGCAAATATAGATGAAATTTAATTACATTTTTCAGCATAATTTAATGCATATATGCATCCTTTAATGGTCTATTTGATCTATGGTGAACTTCTTTTGACTAAAATTCTGATAAAAATATACTTTTTAAGATTTTTAGCAGTTTTGAGCTATTTTTAGTGATTTTTTTTTTTTTAGTACATTAATTGTAATTTGAGTGATATAATGTGCTAAAAAAGTGCTGGCCAACGAACTCATCCTTGCACTTAGAAAGCATGATTTTTTTGGCGGGAGAAAGACTTTTTCTCTTAATCCTAAGGAGAGTATGTATATCCACATGAAAAAGTGTGAATCTAGGAATCGTTTCAGAATGCCTCAAAACAAATTTCTATGAAACAAATGTTCAATTTTTTAATTTTCGGAGCCACTGCAATAACTTTAATTTAATTCAACTATGGGAGCCCGATCCAGTCGGAGGGCCAACGACTTACGTCTTTGCCTGAAAAGGCCCATGTCTTATCTCTCCTTTAACTTTATTTTATACGAAAATTCGCTAAAAGGTGGGGAGCTATAGACAATTTATAGATAATGAGTTTAATGGTGAAGCAAGAGTTATGAAAATAGAAAATAGGTGAGATGAAATTGACCGCTGAAAATTTGGGTTACTAAAAATGTTTAAATTACGAAAGGGATTAAACAAATTAAGCCGTATATGTATAATATAAGAGATTTAGATAAATAATTTATTTGTCATCTAGAATTAAGCCTAATAAGGTGAGCACGCTGTAAGTCCGTCACCGATCGTTGTGAAATATTTACAAGCGTAGTTAATCAACGCCAGTCTGAATTTACAGTGCAATTAACCCTTCAAAAATTTTATTCTCTTAAAAATATAAATAAATTTACTATTTGCAACTTTTGATTTTTTGTAGATCCTAAAATGCTGGGGGACATTAAAAAGTCGTACGATTCCTAAATTTGTTGAAAATTATGTTGTGTGGTTTTTGAGTTTCTTGTTGGTGCTTTATCCTATCATGATGTTAGACCAATTTCACGCGCTTCATCATCTTCCAATTTCAAAATCCCTATACACCATTCTAATATTTTTTAAAAATTAGAAACAATGGCGTGAGTTTCATTGAAATTGGTTCCAACACGGGTGAGCAGGATTAGTTTTGTGAACGGAAAATATTGCCATTTTAGATCTTATTGTATTAATTTATTCATTTATTTATTTTTATTTTTTGAAGATCCAAGGGTCAACCATACGTGTCGACTCATTTTCGATGTAAAGTCTTCAGTAGATATTTCATTGAGATGGGCTTACTGCGCTCTCCCCTTGTAAGTACGTACAACGTTGGTATGAAAAAAATAACTATTTAATATTGAAATATTCAGTTTTGTTTGAACCCTGTCCAATATTTAACTACGGAATCGGAAGATTATTATGAATTTCAAACTATTTGTTCAACCGGGATGGTTAATTTAGAAGATTATTAAAGCGAGGAAATAACCGTGCAAACTTCCTGCGGCAAATGAATCAGCGGTACAAGCGAAGATGTTTATTATGTCTGTATAAATTATTGTTAACTGTATAAACGCTTTAACTCTCTCTTTCTCTCTCTACATACCTCCACCACATTTATTAAATCAAATATTTCATTACACTTAATGTGTTCATTCAATAATTAATATTTGCCACGTTGTTATATTGTTCGAGTGTCATATTGTGTCTCTTTCTTCCTTAATTTACTAACCATGGCTGTTGTTTCTTCCATCTCAACTCTACTGCTGGCATCCAGGTAAATCAGTCAGTTCGTATGTGTGCGCAAAGTGAAGTATTAATTTGTGAGCATTGATACTGCCAGGGGACCATACAAGAAAGCTATCATTTTTAAATGATGAAATTTATACGGAACGGGACCATCCTCGGCCTAACTCGCACACTCCCTGAAAATGTCTACTAAATCGAATGAAAATCTTAAAAGTAATGTTTGTTTCGTGGATTTCACATTCGCACATAAGCAGTTGCTATTGATAATAGAATCGTGATGAAATGGGTGAAATTCGTGGGTGAAATGTGATGTTTGAATCGTCTTTTCCCGACTACCTTCCGAATTTCAGCGAGACCAGACGATCATCCACCCGATGGTACCCTCCCTTCCCTCCCTTGTGGGTGTTGTGTAAATATCGTGAAATAGTCAACCTTGAACAAGTAAACTAGGTATTTAAAACTCGGTATTAATCTTGATAAAATTACCAAGACTAATTATTTGGGCAATACCGCTACGGATCCTATATTTATGGCATCATGATGAATACAAATTCTTACTTCCTTTGCTGCAAATTTGTGAACACTACACCCATCGATTCAATTTAAATACTTGATACTTGAATACCTAATGGAAAATGTAAATCAATGAATTACAGAGTGGTAATCAAAAATCTAAACTTTCACTGTTACTGTGCAACCTAACCCCATCTTGTTTATTTCCACACCTCCTTAGGCGGTAATCAAACTAGAGTGGAGTTAGTTTGACAACAGTGGAGTCTTACAGAACAACTCGACGAATGGAACAGGGCGAAAATGGAGGCCTTTATCGAAGCTCGCAGAACACCTCAACAAATTGACTGTAGCGAAAATGGCAGCGTTTAACTACTAAATTAATTTTAGTCTAAGGAGGGTGTGATACAAGGAGATCCATTATCAATGCTAGTATATACCCTTTCGACCATTCCCCTAATCAACATGTTGGAAACTCCTGAAATAACTTAGTGTTGGTATGCAGACGATTCTTCAGCACAAGGTACGTTTCAAAGTTTAAAATTATGGTGGGAAAAGTTGAATCAGATGGGTCCAGATTACGGTTACTTCCCCCAAGGCAAAAAGACCTTCTTGGTAGTACATCCAGTCGAGATGGATGAAGCAAGAGACATGTTTCGTGAGACGGGGATCACAGTCGTGTCAGGGCATGCATTCCTGGGAGGCTATGAAGGGACAACATGAAGGGAAGCAACAGTTTGTTGAGGCCAAAGTACAGGACTGGATTCGACAAATGGAAAAACTGTCAGAGGCAGGAATACATCAACCACAGCCCGCTCACACAGTTTTCTGTAAGTCGGCACAGTTTAGATGGTAGTACCTACAACGCGTCCTTGCAAGTAGCGAAGTGGATTACTACCTACCCCTTGAGGTTAGTTATAAGAATCAAGCTTATCCCAGCCATGGTGGGGGGTAACGTCTCAGAAGATGAACTTGAAATTTTTTCACTTCCTGTAAACAAAGGTGGCATAGCGGTGAAAGATCCAACAGTAGGTGTGATGATGAACCACGAGGTATCCAAAGAAGGGTCAAGAGAGCTTGTTTCAGCATTCCTAGAAAAAAGGGACTTTGATGTCCATGAACACAGGAGGAATGTGGCAGAAGCAAAGCGAGCAGCAAGGGGACGGAGATCTGAAATAGAGGACAGAAAATTGAAAAACGCTTTAGAAAGGCTGCCAGAGGATCGCAGAAGGGCAGTAAATCGTTCTGTGTTTCATACCTCAGGATCCAAGTCCTCAGGTTGGTTGTCGGTAGTCCCCCTAAGAAAACACAACTTTGACCTCAGCCCGTCAGAATTTCGTGATGCACTGGCAGTAAGGTACAAAAGAAAAGCCAACGACTTGCCTCTTGCGTGTGATGGTTGTGGAACCAGGCCATTCACCATCGAACATGCCCTTAGCTGCAAAATGGGCGGGTTGGTTACACGAAGACATAATGAGGTTAGAGATCTGTTGGGGGAGGCCATGATGCTTGCGTGGGGAAACTGTACAAAGGAACCGATACCAACCGAAATGAGTGACCAAGCTCCAGGTCTAAGAGGCGATTTGGCGTGCAGGGGGGTATGGGAACCTCAAAGAGAGGCGTTATTCGATGTACGTGTCACTGACACCGACGCTCCCTCTTATGGTTCCCGACCTGTTGCCGCAATATTCTCGTCAGCAGAAGAAGAAGAAGAATATATATATATATATATATATATATATATATATATATATATGGTCGCATGTGAGGCCCGACGAGCAACATTTACGCCTCTCATCTGTTCGGTAGATGGTCATTTTGCACCACAGATGTCGAATTTTCTAAACGTCATGGCAGAAAAGCTAAGTGACAAATGGGGAAGACCTCAAGGAGTAGTGCGAGGGTGGCTGAGGGCCAGAGTGGCCTTTGCCATCCTAAGGGCCTCAAGCATGTGTCTCCGAGGAGCAAGAAAGAGGTGGCGGAGCTGCGATGAGTTGATTGGGTTTCAGGATGGAGCAGCAGCAAGAGTAAATTGAAAAGAGGTTTCACCCAAACCCCACACCTCCAGGTTCGCCGATAAAATGGAACTAGTTTAAAGGCAAAATTCTGAGAGTCACATATCTCAAACAATTCCGAAGATAAGCATCTTTCTTCTGATTAATAAAAGTATATATCTATTTTAGTCAGTAAACGTTAGGGTTCTGCCAAGGTTGACAGAAATAGCCCTCTCTTTGGTTCTACAGTCTACTTTGAACAAGGTTTCGGGCTTCACCTTGGTCCATATTTCGGAAAACCAAAAACAGTACCCCGTTCAAATTAATCACCCAGGGAACAAACAAACTATTAAAATATGAAAATGAATATGTAAATACCTCGAAGGAGAAACAACTAGTCATAAAATCCAATCAGTTCTTGAAATGGCAAGTATATTGAAACTTGCTAATAGCATAAGAGGGTGACAGGTAAACCAACCTGGGAATGGTTGGTTCCATTCTGTAAGTCCATAGGTTTGGATTTGAAGAAATTGAAGTGAAGCTAGAAAATTCGTTGAGAGTAGGAGAAGAATAGCTCAGGCTTTCCATGTCAATATAGCTAGGATTGTACAGTATCATTACGGGAAGCGCCTGGAAAGCTGAAATATTGACTTTTGCAAATTCAAAACGCTTTCTCCAATCGAAATTTAATTAGTTTGAGAATTAATATCTTTCTGTTATTACTATCTCATGAACACTAGATACCATTTATATTTCATTAAATAATTTTAATGTCTATTCACCTTCAAACTTAGCCTGAGATAAATTTATGATTCAATATCGTTCAATGTATTGTCCACTAAACATAGCTCCATAAGTGACAATCTAGTTGGGAGTCAGAATCACTAAATCTTTAGATGCTCCAAATAATTTTAAAATTTCACAAATCAAGAACATTTCACACCTCTCGCTTAATGGTATTTCCAGGGATCACTCAGAAGTGGGTTTCATGGAAAAAGAGAATAGTGGAGTTGTGTGGGATTACAGAAACTCTTACCTAACACGCTCGTAACATTTCCAAATGGAGTCTACATTATTCGCAACACTAAGAAATGTTCTCCCTCTTATAACAACTGAAAGTTAGATCTTGCATTCCTATAGAAAGTTATGAATTATCTAGTCCATTGTTTAAAATTTTACGATTATTTCCTGTTCAAGTATTTTTGTAATACTTGTAGTTTTTGTTCTATTGCATGATACTATTGTGTCATAGACGTTTTAGCTGAACCTTTATAGAAATTGCTTCTTTTCTTTTTCGCTTTATTTTTTGCATTATTTCTTTATTTTTTTTATCAATTTGACTGCATCATAATACGTATTATGTCGTTTATGTTCTTGTCCTTCCATTTTATCAACCCAATTGTTTTGAGCATCATTGTGAATCACTGTTGTGAGTTCCATGTTTTTTTTACTGTTCGTGGAACCGGGTGGGGGGAGGGGGGGGGGGCTGCCACAACAGCACTCATGTTATGATTGTTCCGTGGTTTAATTAATACTGTTATTACTATTGTTGTCACTGATTGTGATGGATGAGCCTACTTGTTGATCTTTATATATGAATTATTTCTTCTTACAATATTAGTTTTCTCTTTATTTTGTAACGAGACATTAGTTTGGCCATGTCCCATTACAAGAACTGATTGCATTTTATGTTTCTCCTTCAAGGTGTTTATAAATTTTCAAATTTCAACAGTTTGTTTGTTTCCTGAGGTTCTGAGTTTCCTGGGTGATTAAATTTAGGAATTGTGGGATTACTGTTTTAGGTTTTCCTGAAGGTGGGCCAAGGTCTGGTCCAAAACGTTGCTCAAAATGAATTTTAGAAATTAATCCAGTATTTCCATCATATTTGGCTGACTTCCGACGATTAATAACTAAACATTGAACATCCAGAGGACTAATTCCATAACAACAAGTTAATTTTAATAACATCGATAAAGTTACATAACACCCCTCCACTCCCCTGATCTCCCTTCAGTTGTATATAACCTCGTAGATTGATCTGAGACCCCCCCCCCCCCCTCCAGAGCACCTTCCGGAAATCGCGATTGAAGAGACCAACTGTTGATCTCGGGCATATCGCAGCTCTTCAATCTGATTTCCTCCTTCCTCGCAGCATGCCGAGGGGTTAGAGAGTCAGATGATAGCCGCTGCCTTTGAAGCTCATCCGGTTCCGGTGTAACTTGGCTGACGTCGCAGACGATTGTCCCCGGGCCCCAGTTATGAATTTACATTTCCGTCGTTTAAGATTCATAGGCGAATACGTGATAGATATATTTTTATCAATAAATCACAAATGTATAGGTACAAGAACATATATTTTTATGAGTGTGATAGACAAAAGAAATTGATATAATACTGAGTAAAAATATATTATTGTTACGACGCTCGTAACACCCTTCACCTCTCAACCTATCACATTTTTGGTAATTTAACTGTATCTGTTCGGGTATGCTGAGATTTGAGAGAGGCTACCTACTAGTCCTTCCAAAAACATGCTTGCGAGTTGGTGTACCCAGGCAGAGCTTAACCTACGGGAAAAATTAGGCTTGTGTGGAAATTTAAAGTGAAATTTATATATATTTTTCGTATAATCCTAAGGAAAGTTATCGTCTGGAATGACACACACACACACACATTTTTTTTTTTTTTTTTTTTTTTTGAGAAACCTCCCCTCAAAGACGGAGGGGGCACGCCATTAAATTGAAAAATAAAAAAAAAAAAATAAAAAAAAAATAAAAAGTGGGGAGGACGCCCAGGTTTACCCGACGCCGGCTCTAGGGATAAGGGAAGTTGTAGGACGAGGAGGAAGAATGGGAAGAAAGGATGTGCCCCTATAAAATGACCACCAGTTCAAGTAAGAACCCCTCAGGACGCGGGTGGTGATACCACGGAGTACTCCTGCCGAGATGCCCAACTCGAGTAACTCCGTGGCGCTTTTCCCGCACCACACCCCGCGCCATGACACGGTCGCGGCAATGACCTTGATGTTATTAGGTGCCACTCCTTTTAGCTCAGATATCGCTTGGCGCAGATCATTTCTATCATATTTACTTTTCTTAGCCCGCCAGGTCTGCTCCATGTCCACGCTGCCACTGACAACCTGGACATCCCCCACACACACACACACACGCACACACATATATATATATATATATATATATATATATATATATATATATATAAAGCATTAAATTCTAGGATTCGTTTCAAACTGTTCCAGAACGGATTTCAATTAAGAATGTTTTCGGAAATTTTTATTTAAATTTTTTTGGAGGCATTGCAATAGCTTCATCTTCTACAAAAATTCGCTAATGAAACTACTCTGGTATCTGTTTGCTTCCTAATAGAGCAGGTTCGTTGGAAAGAAACAGTAACTTCGCATTAGTGTAAATAAGAACTTGTGTGATGGGGATGTGGTTCACCTGGTCAAAATTGTCTTTCGATTCATTATAATCGAGAATATAACTAGCTTATACAATTGATATTGGTACTAACTTCCTGGTCATGAAATGGAGTTTATCACAATTTGAATTATCAGTTTTGATGAAGCCATTGTCATTACATTTAGATTCGTCGGTTTTTTCATGTAGGCAAGAGGTATGAGGAGAGTCTATAAGGTATGATTGCTATTGTATTTTTTAATGTTTACGTATATGTGACTTGGTATGTCAAAATACATAATATTAATTATTATAAAAGCTGATGACCATTAATATAATTTTAGTAATTAGTTACTATTATAACATTGATGATATCAAAGACACAGTGTTCAGGGATGTAATTCTTATCACGTTTGAAAGACAGTAAAATTACAACTACTGATCTATAAAGTAGCTAAAAATTGATGTATGGTGAATTTTAATTTGTCCCAAGATTAATAATTTTGAGCAAACAATGAGTTATACATTCGATTAAACGCACACATACCTACTGTTTTTTAAATTTTCAACATTTTCAGCAGAGTCGCTATGGGTTCTGTCATGTTAATTTGGTGGATGTTCTTCTTCCTGATTCCTTTTCCATTCTGCTAACACTGATGTGAGGGAATGGATCAGGGATGGATGGAGGGATGGATTATTTGGATCAGCTTCCCTCCTTGATTCAGTAGGTGCAGATTTCTCTAATATGCGACGTTCGTAGTGAATGAAAAGTTAATCACCTATCAAGACAGCGTGCTTTCCGCATCTTCTTGCCCGGAACATCCTGGAGGGAAAAGTGTTTCATTGATTCCCGGATAAATTGAATTGAGAACTTCGGAATCTGAAGGTGTTTCGGCTGATCTAGAGACATCAATGGTATATTGGATGTGACCTAGTTTTTATCATACCTAGTTTTTATCTCTGAAACTCACACTTGTGTCGATACAAAGCCACTGTATCCTCCCATTATGTTCAGCCCTCTCAAAATTTATTGGTCAACGTTTCAAGGTATAAGTAGAATCTCAAAAAATTATTTAAGCAAATAATTGAGTAAATAATTAAAAACAAAATATGTATAGGGTCGCTGGGGGTAAGAGTACGCCAGGGAAAGAGTACGTAACAAAATGAGGCAAAAGCACGACATTTTATCAAAATTTTACATTCCTTACTTACACCCTAGGGCTGCGTTCTCTTGCCCCACAGCATTGAGTAAAAGGACGAGAGTAAAGGTTTGGTAAAATTGCTATTATAACAATTGATAATTGCTTGATAATATTTCCGGTTTCGACTGAATGTAAGGCAAGATGCCTTGCTAAATGTTCCATTCCGAAAAGTGCGAATTCAGGTGAATGAGTTCCCATAACGAGTGTTGCGTACTTATAACCCAGGGCTACGTTCTCCCGGCCCACAGCATGGGGTAAAAGGACGTACTGTAACGGTTTGGAAAGATTGCTATATCTCGCTGGCTAGGTATAACCCGCTTGCTAAAGCTACTTACCAGGGATTTTCTGTTTCGACTAAATGTAAGTTATATCTGTCTTGCCAAACATTCAACTCCCGAAAGCTCAAATTCTGATGAATACCCATTTCCCAAAACCTGGAAAATTCGAGCTCTTACCTACAGCTACCCTAATAGCAATAATGAAATGTTGACCATCTTCTCCACTTCGGAAGATGTTTCCTGCTTTCATCGGTATGTGCACGGCAGACTCGCGTGAAAATTACACCACACTTCCGAAATAGGACGATGAAATACATCTTGCTTCAGCTCCTCTATATTTCAAGTCTGAGACGTGATCTGCAACGGTTGATTATCGGAATCTTTCATTGGAAGAGCATATGGATTTATCCCTTCTGTATTGGTTGAGGATTTCTGTTAAATTTTTATATATCCTTGCTTCATGAACCAAATAAACCCTCACAGGATACTCTATGACTTACCGTTCGCTTTTTAGACGACTAGCTGACATTATATACTTTGGGAGGAGTTGAGGTAGGTACTATCTATCATTTCTTAATACTCACAAACTCCTCCCAAGCGACTGTGGCCTATTAGTTATCCTCGTATTGTTGCGATGGAATTAGAGCTAATTGGAAACACTAAGAATATAGGAGCATAGTGTGTATAATATACAACCTAGTCGTTTTGTAATAAGGCTTTATTTCACCACAAGCTTTCGGCGCATGACTGACGCCATGATCTCGTGGATCTATGTAAAGAAAAACCAAAACAACATAATTATGGAGCGATCAAATAGAAGGAAGGCGAATTGGAAAATCTTTACTTCCAATATAATATTACTAAAGCTACGTGTACATAGATTTTACATAATTTGCGAACTTAACTTACATTTATTTGCATACCTAATTTTTATATATCATTCTGTTTGGTGCTGCTTAAAGTTGTGTGGGATGTTGAATACTAGGTACCTATGTGTTACAGTACCAGGGGTGTCCTGTTTGAAAATCATTACTTAGGTATCAATGTATTGAAATTGTTTTGAACATTGTATTCACCAATTAGGTAGGTAATTGTCATTGTGAATAAGATGAATAAAAAGACGATCTTACAGTTTCCATTGTATGCTTAAGGTGATTATTGTTGTAGGAAATCACTTTAGAAAGGGGTACTGCATTAACACTTGTTTGATAGGTACTAAAATCTTTAGTTATTTAATTTGAATTTACTATTGTAGTATGACAATAAAAGAAGAATTAGGTAAACTTAAATATAATTATAGCATTAACAGTTGGAAGGAATAACTACGCGGAGATACATAGTCATCTCTCAGAGCTTTGTTCGCGCTGTATTGGTGTTCTTTCATTCTACTACTGGCAGGTCTATAGGTTTGGCCATAGTATAAAAGATTGCAAGATGATTGACATGGGACGTCGTATAATATATTTCTATTTTCATCTTTTTTTAGTGGTTCTTCAAGTTTCGAGAAATATTTCTGGTTTTTCACGTGACTTTTGTAAGCTATTTTTAGGTTTGGAATGTAAGGTTTCAATTTTTTTTAAATGTTTTGACAAAAAGAGCCTAAATATGTGAGGGATGCATACTGAGGTGGAGTACGTGGAGGAAGAGGAGTGAAACTTGTTGTTTTGGGGGCACTTGTATTAGGTGGTGGGACTGGAGAACTGCTATTATTATGTTTGTATTTGTCTATTGCTCTGTGTACAGTTTTCTTGATTATTTTAATAGAGAAACTATTGGTAACAAGTATGGATTTGGCATCTTCTATGTTTTTGTTGTTGAACTGAGGGGTCTGAAAGTAGACGTCTCCGTTCAAGCATGTTGTTGACACAATTGATTTAGTAATGGTGTGGTTGATTGGATAAGAAATGAATTATTCGTCCTGAGTATGTATAATATTCTGTTATTATTTTGCCATTGGACCTAATTAAGAGAATATCTAGAAATGCTAGAGAACCCTCATGTTCTTCTTCCTTTGTGAACTGGATCTTAGTACAGATTTCGTTAAATTCGTGGAAAATTTTTCTATTGCTGTTTCTCTGATGAGTACGGCCGAGTCATCAACGTATCTCTTTTTTAAATTTACAGGTAATTTTTTGAAATATATTTCGAAGAACTAAATCATCCATAATAGGGCTGAAGGTGAGCCCATGGGAACACCAGCCATTTGTTTGTAATATTTTCCTTGAAAAACACAGTAGTTGCTGTCTAGTACAAAATCATTAATTTCTACAAAAATTTTATAGGTAAGTTTTTTTGTTGCATTCCCTAATTTAATATTGTTTAATGGTTTTGATGGCAAGGTTGCGTGGGATGGTGGTGAATAGAGATTTTGCATCTAATGAAATTAGTTTGAAACCTTCAGGAATATTTATGTCTTCAGTGGATTCTAATACCTCAAAGGAATTTTTTACATTGAATTTCGATTTAATAATTTAATATTTCTCTAACACAGGAACATGACTATGTTCCTCCTTTCTAATGATCAAGGCAATATTTACTCATAACCTGCCACTTGTTACCTTCACTCATAACCGTTTACGAGTTTACCAACTTCTCAGTCCATTTGGCCATTCATTCCAATAGTTAATGCAATATATTTCAAGTGCAAGGCTTCTTTTTACACTAAAATAGAAAGTTCAAATTAAATAACTCAAGATTTTAGTACCTATAAAAAAAAGTGCTATGCAGTACCAAGGCCCTTTCTAAAGTGACTTCCTAAAACAATAATCACCTTAAGCATACAAAGGAAACTGCAAGTTCGCCTTTTTATTAATCTTATTCACAATAAAAATTACCAGCCTTGGTGAATACAATGTTTGAAGCAATTTCAATACATTAATACCTCCCTAATAATGATTTTCAAACAAGACACTCCTGGTACTCTAACACATAGTTACCTTATTCAACATCCCAGACAACTTTTAGCAGCACCAAACAGAATTATATATGAAAATTAGGTTGCATAAAAAAAAGGTAAAATCCCTACAAATTTTGTAATTTTGTTTAAAATTGTTGTCTTGTTTGTTGCAAGATATTGCATAGTTCCGTCGGGAGAACCGATCAAAATTGATAAACTTGGCGCTTCTTCAGGTTTCATCGATTGATGAGCTGAATTGATGGGTAATCCTCAAGTGTGACATTTTAATGACATGCTACTACACAGAAAAAGAGTAAATTCATAGATAGGGTCGGGAATGAAACATGATTGATGCACGACCGTGTGCTGAACCTCCCGCTTCTCAGCAACTAAAAACCATAATCAATTACCGAAGGAGTTTGGAACGGTAAAAAGGTGGGGTGAAGAGCTGGAGACAAATTTTCCAAGCGTAACTATGGATGAAGATCATTATTTGTTACCTAAATTATTGAACACAATCAGGGATAGTCAAAATAGGTCTTGAGCTTGCTTTTAGCGAATTTTTGTAGAAAATGGAGCTATTGCAATGGCTCGGAAAATTTTAAAATAAACAATTTCCAAAAATCTCTTCATTAAATCCGTTTTGAGGCATCCTTAAACGAATCCTTGAGTTTAACGCCTTTTAATATATATATAGTTTTGATGAAAGATGAAAACACTGGCGTGTAATATTATTTTGAGGTATTACAGAAGGTTGGAAATGATAGGAAACACTTAAATAAAACTTGCAAACTTGAGAGAATATTTCGCCGTGTCGGCGTCGTCAGCTCAGCCGACACGGCGAAATATTCTCTCAATTTTGTAAGTTTTATTTAAGTGTTTCCTATCATTTCCAACCTTCTGTAATACCTTAAAATAATATATATATATATATATATATATATATATATATATATATATATATAATTTATATTATTATATATTATATATATATTTATATATATATATATATCTCCAGCTCAGCCGACACGGCGAAACATTCTCTCAATTTTGTAAGTTTTATTTAAGTGTTTCCTATCATTTCCAACCTTCTGTAATACCTCAAAAAATATATATATATATATATATATATATATATATATATATATATATATATATATATATATATATATATATAAAAACAAGGTGTAAAGGTTCTTGAGGGTTGGTCAAGAACCTTTACACCTTGTTTATAAGAAAAAGTGGTCGAGAACTCAACATATTGTTATATATATATATATATATATATATATATATATATATATATATATATATATATATATATATATATATATATGTGTGTGTGTCATTCCAGACGATAACTCTCCTTGGGATTGAGATAAAAATTCCGTTCTTGCGCCAAAAAATCAAGATTCCTAAACGAAAGGATGAGTTCTTTGTTCAGCACTTTTTGAGCACTTTACATTGGTCAAATTTCAAAAAATATGCTAACAAAATCACTAAAATTGGCTAAAAACGGTAAAAATCGTTAAAATTATATTTGTTCGCCAAATATTGCTCAAATAAAGTTTATCAATTATAAAATAGAACATTCAAAAATCATTGTACCAAATAATGCTGAGAATGTACTTAAATTTCATTAAAATTCGCTAAAAAATCGATAAAAACCTTACAAAAAATAAAAATCTAAAAACTCTTTGAATAGTACATAATTTTTAAATTCGTTTTTCGCGGTAAAATCAAGTTAACAATTTTCTTGCACTCAAAAAGCTCAAATTTCAACATAATTCAACATTATACAATTCGGAAATTTACAAAAATTTGCTCTTACGATCATGCTGTATGACTGGAATCTTTTTTATATACTTTTTTAAAATGCTTCCGTGTCAACCTATGGATAGCGCATGTATTGTTACCACATCTGGGAGATGAAATTAACATTTTCTCCAAAATCGGAAATTCCACTACTTTGCGTTTTACGTTTTAGACCGTTATGAACCCCTAGCGTTTTGGTGTGTGTTTGTGTGTGTGTGTGTGTTTTTCCTTAGGTCCGCGAATTCTCAAGATTCATTTTTACAGTTTTCATCCTATTTCAAGTTCATATTAGGGAATGGGCGATTTAGGCAGTAGATAGTCTCCTGTCAGTTTTATTGCTCACAAATCAATACTGCTAACTTCGCATGCGCAAACACATAAGCCACCAACCATAACATTGTCGCTGCCCGGCAGTTAGATTTCGCTCAAATTAGAAACTTGGTCGGGAAGAGGTAATTTATTCATCTCGTATGTATTTCAACTTTTGTTGTATCATTAGTAGCTGCTGAGTATGCGCGAACATCAAATCCTTGTAACAAGCATGTCTTCTACAGTTTTTATCTGACTTCCCTAATGTTTTCAGGGGTTGAATGGTGTTTTTAAGATCATTTTAAATATTTCATATTCGTGTGACGGATACGAAGAAACTATTTACTAAACCCAACTTGACTCGTTATTATTTATTTGTTTGCCAAAAAATAATAGAACCTCAATAATCTAAACCTGCGAACTCTGGCTTCTAGCCTCACTGATGCTAACTATTTACACACATTTCATTGATTGTTCAGATAGTGGACAGACCTGTAACAGACTACTTCCATTTTTTCTTTCTTTTTACAGCACCAGGTGAGATCACTGATATTGTTTGGAGTCAACTTTTAGGTTTGTGAACATGAGGAAATAGGTTTTATGAATGAGTGGGTTGTGAGATTATATGTAAGTTTGAAAAAGTCTAATATTGTGGAAATCGAATCGATCGAATACTGAAAATTGGTTTGGCCGACGGAGGTGGTAACTGACGGAGTTGACTTGTTCGAGTAAAAACGAAATGTATACAAGCTGTGCTAGCATGTCGACTTACAAAGCTTAGCCTTAATCCGGCGGAGTTGTCAACGCACCGACATAACACCTTCGATTCAACGATTTTTTTCCACAGGGGATTCGAATGCGAGAAGCTGGAGACAAAGCACTTGAAAATCGTCTGTTCCCCGCAAAGCCACCAAACAGAGAGTGAAATGCGTTTTTCCAGGACATGGAAATATTGTGAGCCTGCTTAAAACCCACAATTCACGTGCTATCTGGCGATGAAACATCGAACAACTCGTTTTCCAACAAATACAGCTTCAACAAATACATTACTTATACATAGCTTATACAGTTCCCTAGGTACTAGGCATTAGGTACATTAGCTTATACAGCTCATTAGCGCCGCTCTAACTTGTTTTTCATTTTATTTATCAATTTTTTCAAATGTTTTTGAGACAGGTGCAATCCTAGGGACGAAATTTTACGCCCCTATCTCAGCTCAACCCTCAGAACCCCAATAAAAAGCAAAAAACACAGTGATCCCTTAATTTTGAAAACAATTTTTCAAATATCGCTTTCTTTTTTCAGTGAATTTTTGGATGTAAACCCCTAAATAATGAACCATTTTTGAAGATTATTTTTTAAATTGTTCAGCATTAACTCAGCTGTTTAATGATATATACAGTTTTTATATACCCCTGTAAGAGACGATTTAGGCGACCATTTGTTTGAAGACGCGGAAATCGGTTTTTAAAAATAAAATGTCTTCTTGGTTTACTTCACACTGGACTATTCTATTGAGCTGGGATTTGTCGTAAACTCTTTTCCTGAATGTCTATTTACCGACAAGTGAGAATTTGTTTGAGTAAACAGTTGTTTTACGATTTTTCCGGCCACCATGAATTTGAAACTGGGTTTTTTCGACAGTGATCCCTTAATTTTTCACAGCAGTGTAGTTCAAAGCTCTACACTCTTGAAGTTCTTGAGAACCACACGGTCGAGTAGGCGAGGCAGGGTTTGTTTACTTTGTCCGAGGTCCGACCCCAAACATTTGGGGAGGGCGACTAGTCAAATTTTGCGTGCTCCCAAGTTGGTGGTGATGGGTTGGAGTTGATGGCGACCACAATTCCCGTACAGACAAACAAACAGACCCGGTTGCTTTTAGTAGGTTAGTTAGGAAGTTCAGTAGGCAGTTAACACTGGATGTTCTGGAACGCAAAACAGGAGGAGGTCTTATGATGTAAAAAGACAACAAAGTGTTTACATCTTGTCCCTCATGATATCGAGCGTCTCATGATTATTGCTTAGACCTACCAATAAGATGTGAGCTATGCAGCAATATCTACTAGCTTGACCAACAAGTCGTTGAGTAAAGAACTGTCCGTATTTCAAATTAAGATTGTACTGACTGCTGCTTGAAAATCTCATTAGCCCGTTCTTTGCACAGAAGAGGTAGTTTCGTAAATCGGGATTCTAAATTGGTAATCTCAAATTTAGTCTTAAAATCTGAAAACCCCCATTAACTCCAAATCCCCGCTTGTTTTGTGGCAGGAAAATACAACAAATGACGTCACGATATTGGGAAGTTGAAAGACCGAGAGATGGGCGCAAAACAACAAAATAAAAGATTATATTTTACACGTTACCGATCGACAGATACCCAAGTATGTATGTATGCATTAAACGACGGATGCCAAATGTATATAATAGTAATACTCAGATTTCACACTGTGATTCTGATGAATATATTAACCGTTCTATACTCATCCCCGTTTTCAATGTAGTATTTTCCATACTCTGAAAGTTTCAAGCATTTCCTGATTAACAAACCTATTTTATGATTTTAAATAATTTATTGTTAGCTTCTATCGGGGTTTAACAAATTTTAGTGAAATTCAAGTACATTTTCCTTTACGGTGTTATGCTCGAATTTTTGAATTTCTAGTTCTTGGTCGATACATAAACTTTTTCCAAGAACTGTTCTGCAAAAAAAGCCGAACAAATTCGTTATTTCTTTTAGAATACTTTGTTGATTTTTTTTTTTTTTTTTTTTTTTTGGAAGAAAGGATGTTTTAGCTTAATTTAACATGAGTTGCCGTCAGAAAAGACACAAACAATAATTTGTCTTGACGTAAAACGTATAGAATAGACCTATTTTATATATAACTCATAACTTTAACATAAAATACCACCAATACCAATAAAAATCCGATTCTTCACCTTGTAATATTATTATCATTACTATTGTAGCCATTAAAAAGTGATCAACTACACCTATAATATTGATCCAAATAAGTTTTGGACACACATAAGAATAAAAAATAAAGTAGACTGTATTCAATAGTACTTATGGTATTATATCCCATGGGGGACTATCATGGTTAAGATCTTGTTATGACAAAAGGGCCGAAAAGAAAAACACACTTGCACGCATAATATACGATTAACTAGCTCTATTACAGAGAGAGACTAACTAACACAAGACGGACAAAAATAATATGATTTAGCAACAATACAATGATATCTGTCCCTAGATACTACACACACAGATACCACATTATGAGTTCATAGTTACTGTTAATGCACTGTCACTATAGATCTCATAGCATCTGTAGCACCCCAGCTTTGGTCCCCAAAAATGTATAGTTAACAACTATAGTTAACGATGCGTTCCAATTCAAACCAATTTAACATATATATATATGATAAGGAAAATGACGAAACTTCGCTCGTACCATCATAGTACTTGACTGGAACTTATTATTATTATTTTTTCAAATTGAAGCAAACGAGACAGCACCAGGTTAAGGGATGAACTATTTTTGAGATGCGGTATACTTTTCAGTTTTTGGCTCATTTCCCTCAGTGCGCGGCGTGCTACGCACCTGCTTCAATATCGAATCGGCATCCTGTTAGAAAACACCGCTCCGCGGCTCCGACAACAAGTTAATGCTAATGCACCTCTCTAAAGCTGCGTTATTCAATTCAGATATCATAAATGTGGGAAAAGAATGGGCCGCGGCCCGGCTGCTTATGCCAGTAAATCAGATGGCGGATGTTGTGTTTGGCGGGGCACTCAGTCGAGTAAACACATCTCCGAGTTGTGCGCATTGCGGAGCCTCAGGCCGCCCATCTTTTCTCTCGAGAGGTTTAAACTCCTCTATTCAATCTCACTTAGTTGGGTCGGAAGGTCTTGAGGGGGGTAGCGGATGTCTACATGCGTCGAGTAATAGATCGTGAGGTTGGGAACTACGAGTGAAACCGACTCCAAGGACACTCGAGAATAAACCACTTTTGTGACTTCTCACATTATCCTTCGGGAAGACCCTGGGGATAATCCTGGAATTAAAATGCAAACAGATAACCAATTTCTAAAAAATATTCAGTCCCTATTTTTATGTATACGGCTTTTATTTGACATTAACATTACTCCACATAGCGCTGAGATATAATTCTGTTTTATTACTTCTTTACCTTAAAGAGAGAGAGAGAGAGAGAGAGAGAGAGAGAGAGAGAGAGAGAGAGAGTGTGTGTGTGTGTGTGTGTGTGTGTGTGTGTGTGTGTGTGTGTGTGTGTGTGTGTGTGTGTTTTTGGAATTTTTTATTGCCCCAAGTGATAACTTATTAACAATATTATTTTGAAAATACAGATATAAATATTCAAAACTAAGATACATCACTTAGTTTTGCTTATTATGACAAAACATCACTTCACAGCTTCACAAGTAGGCAAGATCACGTGGTGGTTAAGTCTTCTTGTGGTATCACCTGCGTCAAGGAGACGGACAGCTTCCTCGTTGACGTGATATCTTAGCCGATGGAGGTGACTCACAGCTTGTCGCTTTATAGCCTCTCGAATAAATTTTCCTGAATTTGAGTAGGATTTCTTCCTTCTTTTTCTTAACATGGGCTCTCCACCTGAGCCTGGCAATGAGCGTCATACCGAGGTATTTAGCTTCGTTAGCATAAGGAATAACTTTGCCCTTGAGATAAACCGGTACATAGTTAATTCTTTTGTTAGTGAAGTCGCCGTGTACCGACTTAGTTTAGTTTATTCTGATTCTCCATTTCGGTGTCCATTGTCGTATGTAGGATAGGGACCAGTTTAACTTGGCGATGGACTCAGTGTTATTATCTAAGACAACTAGGACCGCCATGTCGTCCGCGAAATTGGCTGTGGTGTTCATTTCAATTTCTGGGAGATCACTAGTATTAAGAACATACAGGAAGGGGCCAAGTAAGCTCTCTTGTGGGACACCTGCAGTGATCAGCTTTAGCTCTGAGAAGGCATCTTCTTGCTTCATTCTGAAATAAAGATTGGTGAGGTATGATTGAAGCAGCTCAGCATACTTCGATGGCAGAATTTTGTGCAGCTTGTAAATGAGTCCCTCATGCCAAACTTAGTCGAATACCTCAGCGACGTCAAGGAAGATGGCAGAGCAGACTTTCTGTTTCTCAAGTGTTTGTTCGATTTCATGTGCTATTCGATGAGCTTGATCAATCCTTGAGCCAAACTGATGTCTTGGAAACAGCTAGCGTTCTTCAATTATGGGTACTTGTAGTTTGTGTATTAGCTTTTCGAAGAGTTTTGATAAAACTGGTATAAGTGAAATAGGCCTGTTGGGCTCTAGGTCTCGATGGTATGGGGACTGTATCCCATAGTTTTATAAAATTTAATTCTTTTGGAATTAATTTCCTACAGAAAAAAACGTATGCCAAGTTGCGTGGGCAGCATAACTTCCTCACATACTGTAACGTGGACGCTTAGAATTAGTATATGAACACTGCACGAGCCGAAATGATTGATAAGTCGACATTATAATAAATTAAAGTTTGCACAAACCCACTGACTACTATTAATCCAACGGTATAAGTGCAAATTTTTGAAAAATGAGATATTCGAATGGTAGATAGAAAAAGCACTCCTTTACAATTGAGTATAGGGTGCTAAGTGCTACGGTAATTAAACGAGAAGATATTCAGTTGGGTATTTTACGTTATGTGTACAAAATTAATTTGCTATTGTGTAAAGGGATTCATGTGCACGTAACGCTATTGGCACTACTATTTAGCCATAGTGCGAAGGGAGTCATGTGCACATAACACTATCGGTACTAATGTTTAGCTAGTGCTAATTGGGGAAAAGGGGTTGAATGGACATTTTGTAGGAAAATGTTCTCCTATTCGCAATCATCTAGTGGACATTCGCAATCTAGTGAATAAGTGGTCGGTCATGAGTATGGAATCCCCTTGCCAAGCGAGGTAATGTTGGACGTCAGTTGTTCCCTGTCTGTTGTACATTTAGTGGACTCCAGTTGACTAAGCAACCATTGGAATTACATCAGCCGATTTTTAAAATGAAAGTTCCATGTATTCCGGTCCCACTCTATAGCGGTCATTGATGGAATTTCGAGATTGACCTGCTGATTCAAAGACTTGCTATCAGCGCATGATTTTTCTATGTTCTTGCGCCTTGAAATCCAAGGGGTTTTATCTCTAAGTTCTAGCCCTTAGAGAGAGCGAACAGTTAAAGTACAGGATGGTTTCATTCGATTCTTCGGGTCAACATTTATCAGTGACAAACAAAAAACCATTACTGTTACCTTGAAAGTTTTCAAGATCTCGTTTTTTCATGTTGCAGCCATTGATACAAATTGATTCCGATGTTACTGGCACATCCCCGGTTAATGAATGATTTTTGAGCCTAATTTCTTAAAGTTTGGCCCAGTAGTTTCGGAGAAAAGCTTCGGGATGCCGTACGGTAGACGGAACGATTTTTTTTAAATTCGTTTTTTGGATTCCATCTTGGGACGTAAAACAACAATAGTTATGGGAGGGGGGGCGAGGGTTAAAATTTAACCCCCAATAAAGCCTGCTCACTCCCAATTCTATCTCTTTCTATAAACTTTGTTTATGGACCAACAACCTGACAGTTAATGACTGTGATGATGGACTGACTTACTGTTATTTATGGCATGAGGCAATGGCTGGTAGTGAAGGTAACGAAGTAGCTTCGTGTTTGTTGGAGCATTTTACCAAAATAATACCATGTGAAGTCATTAACCATTTATTCAGGTTGTTGCTCTGATCAGAATAAGAATAGTCATGTATCAGCGATGTGCTGGGTGGCTTTTCAACGATAATCACTGTACATAATCGATTACGAATTCTTACTACCATGGTATACGCACATGGAATGTGACCCACAGCCTCGTCGATAAAAAAAGGTGAACTATGATGAGCCGATTGACCATCCACTTGACTAGGCAATACTCATTAGAGGTACAGGGAAGAAATTGCCATTTAACGTGACAGATATAGAAAGGAGCAAGTTTTTTGATTTTCCTGGTTTGTGCCAGTAGCAAGTACTCACAACGAAATCCAGAAAAAGAAAAACTTCGGTAGAAAAAGAAAACTTTGGTGGGTCAACACCATTTTATATCAACAATCTACCATTAATTCTACAGGGAGATCCCAACGTCTCCATCCAGGAACACCGTCGAGCCTAGACGATACCAGTAATCCAGAAGACTGACCATCCGATTCAAGCTAATTTTGATAAACCTTTTTTTATCTACACTGTTCCCCTGTTCGCCAAATACGCTACCATGCACAATCTACACCAACTTCATTTTTTCACATGAGATCCCCTATTTTTGTTGCAGTTTTGGATTCTACACACAATTTGATGAAAAAATGGCCCATCACTTGAATTTTTGACTGCGCACAATTTTTTTAAATCTTAATCGTCTGAAATGATAACAAAGGTACCACTTCGCACATGGACCGTAGTCTCAACTACTATCCACCAGAGAATTGGGGACGCATCCTGGTATCAAGGTACCCTGCGATTACATTTAAGCTGAAGTCCGAATCCTGTGAGAGTATCACTTATATAGACATTCGTCCGATTTAGGAAGGGTCTGACTTGAGGATTCCAATATTTCAGCAATATCCTGTCCATCATAATTTTTAGAAGGATACGTTTTCCCCAGGGAAGTAGCAAAGTCTAGTCAAAGTCGGTCTTGTTAGTTTCATCCCATCTTTGTTCCTCTCGTAAAGATCTGCCTCCCTTATTAGTGCACGACACTTCTACTTCTGGTGACATTTCTTGACACAATCGCCTAAGCTGTTTCAACTATCGCCTGCTGTTGGGGCTAGTAGTTCTCTTCTTAATCCTGGCTCCATCATCTTCCGTATTCATTTGGAGTTAGTTCTAAAGAATGCATTTTCATACTTCAAATTTTTATAACAAAGAACTTATTTGTTGATCCATAGGTAGAGGGAAAGTAGAGAAATATTGCAATAAATAATAAAAATAAAATATGGAAAGATTACAAACTGTTGAGTAATGATTTGCAGTTTGATACGTTCGTTTTTTATGCGAGAATACGCGTATTGTAGGGAATGCTATCCGTGACCGCCGACGGCAGAACGGGATATTTTCCCGGAGGTAGATATATCCAGCTCCCATCTCGGCCCCTCCCTATGAATAGTATGAATAAATATAGAAGGGCAACTAGTTGAACCTAGTCGTTAAAAGTTGGGCAAAACATTGGCAGCGCTATTTTCCGCGTTCGGGGCAGCGGCAGTGGTTGGGAAATGCGATCGGAAAGTTATTCGAGCTGATTTGCATTGTATAGCCGATGCGATGCCGCGAGTCAGAAGTTAGGAGCAACTCGGCGATGGCCTTCCGTAGCAACAATCAGTCGGGAACCGGATGGGGGGACTCTCGAATGCGGATTCAGGGAAATGATTCGATTTCTTTATTATAGTTTAGAGATTTCTGCAGCACAGCAAAAGGAACTTATGAAAGTGCGTATCATACTATTTTATACTTTGAAGAAGTAGGAGTACAAAAATCACATCTCCTGTTCACACTTACACGTTTGGTTTAGCAAAAGAACAAAACCAGTATCTTATCGTCCAAATGTAATTGCCTGGTATCACTCGCGCTTCAAGTTTCTGCCGGTATTATATTCACCTGATCAAGGAGGAGAATACAAATACAGGATCTATTTGATCTGAAAAAAATTAATCAAAAATTTATTCACAAGAAAAATAATGTTCATGGAAGAACTGTCCTTATATTGTAAGTACATTTTAGAACTCAGTCCAAATGAATACGGAAGCTGATAGAGACAGGAATAAGAAGAGAACTACTATACCCAGTTCTGAAACAGCTTAGCCACCTAGGGGCGATTGCGTCTAGAAATAGCGCCAGAAGTAGAAGTGTCGTGCACAATCAAGATGTTACCAATGAGGTAGGCAGATTCTCACCAGAAGATGGATGGGATGGAACCAACTGGACCGGCTTTGAGATGTCCAACTCTTGCTGAGATGTCCAACTTGAGTAACTCCGTGGCGCTTTCCCCGCACCACACCCCACGCCATGAAACGGTCGCGGCAATGACCTTATGTTATTAGGTGCCACTCCTCTTAGCTCAGATACCGCTTGGCGCAGATCATTTCTATCATATTTACTTTTCTTAGCCCGCCAGGTCTGCTCCATGTCCAGGCTGCCCCTGACAAGCTGGACGTCCAGGATTATAGCAGACCCATCGGGCTTGACATCAACGATATCCGGCTTCTTGCCCCGGTCACTTGGCACATGTGATGTAGTCTCTCTCTCTCAACAGCCCAACCGCTGGATGAGAGAGCGCCTGCTATCTGCTTGGCAACGGCCACCGCCCGTACGAGGACACTGCTGCACTACATGATACAGATTCTCATTTTTACCCCGACAGGCACGGCAAAGGGTGTCCACTGTCCCGCGACCACTCCTCGAACACCTCACCGAGGTGGCCAATGTGGCCACCTGGATGGTATGAAAATGGCGGTAGTCGCAGGCCTAATGCCTTCTGAAGCCCATTCCACCCACTGGGAAGAAATGGGGGATTCAGAGATCTGACGGAGCTCTTTACCATCTACTGACTCATGCAGTGCAGCAGCGAACTCAGCAAATGAGCTGGGTTTGGGAGCAGTTGGTGTTGCTCGGTAGCACCAAAACAACTGCTGCTTGACAAAGTCAAGGTCAGCAGCAGTGCGGGCGACCTCCCAGCTTGAGCCCCTTAGGGCGAGCAGGCGCTGGCGGCGTAAAGATGGGATGCTAGCTGAGATACAGACAAAATACCGAGCCCACCGGCCTTGACCGGTGCATGGATATAGGCACTTGGGACACCAAGTGGAAAACCTAGCCAAGAGAGCACAGCAGGGCGAACTTCACGATCTAACTCTAGCAGCCTCTCCGCAGTAAGCCTACCAAAGACTAGCCCATAGGTCAACTTTGGCAGTAAGTACGTGCGAAGGAGGCGCAGCTTCTGCTGTGGCTTCAATGGAGCCTTGGTGATACGAGCTAGTGCCCCACCAACGTCTACACGGCTTGCAGCAATGATGGCCACACCCATGAAGTCAACTCCAAGGTACCACCAAACCTACAGCACCAATCCGGTGGGGATGGGGACTGTCCTATGACAAAACACTCCCCATCCACCATCTTCACCTGATGCTGGGGACCCGACGGGACCAAGGAGACTGACCCACACTTATCTGGGTTAACCACCAAACCACACCTGCCTAGCTGCTCAGCAAAGGCATTGAGGGCGATCTGCAAGCCCTCACGAGTTTTGGCGAGTAGGATTACATCATTGGCAAAAGCCAGTGCACCTACTCGCACCCCAGGGGCGAGATCGAACCCTATTTCAGCTGGCAGCTTACCCAAGTCCGCGTCCATGACCAGGGTAAAGAGGAGTGGCTACAGAGGATCCCCCTGACGTACTCGAGCCCAATGACATAATCCCCTGACATCTCACCTCGTGCCTCGAGGACCGTCACGCCTTCGTGGTACAGGCGAGCAACATACTCAATTTAACGAGTAGGTGCCCCGACACCACGAAGACAATCTTTCAGGGGAAAATGGCTAACGGTGTCAAAAGCCTTAGCGACGTCCAGAGCAGCAAGATGGAGTTGCCGTTTCTTAATACGGGCCAGCGAAATGACAGTTTGGGGAACTGTAAGGTTCTCCGCTGTGCCATCCGCTGGCTGAAATGCTCCCTGGACGTCACCGATGACACCAGCAGCTTGGAGGCGAGATGTCAGAATCATCTGGAAATGGCGGAAAACTACAGACGATATAGATATCGGGCAGTAGCCTCCAAGCCCACTTCAGGGTTATGAGGCTCGTTTTCATTTGCTTCCATAACGGGGGAGACATAAAAAAGGGTCGGTAGACCCGTTGACACGAGTCTCCCCCCTAATCGCCATTGGGTCATTTTGCCACCCTCTGTCCACCCAGAGGGTGCCCGGGTTGCACGACGGGGACGTATGACCATGACTTGGGTAGGGATATGAAGGAGCTCCGAAGAGATAAAAACACCAACAGTTACCCTACCCCAGCAACACACACACACACACACACACACACACATGGTTTCTTCACGGATCTGGTCTTAGAATGGTCTGAAACGGATTTGTATGCGGTTGTTTTTTTTTCCTCATGCTTGGGTAGTCCCCCACCCACCTGGATCAATTCCATTAGGCGTCCCCCTTATTAACGAAGCCATACCTACAAGACATAGCTTCAGAGGGACGTCCTCAAAATCCGTTCTTGCGCGAAAAAATCAAGCATTTCATAAGAAAGGAATTCGTTAGACCGTATTTTTTGAACTTAGTAAATACGTCAAATTTCAAAAAGTTTTGAAAAAAATTACTAAAAATGACGGAAATGGCAATAATTATTAAATTAATATATTTTAGCGGTATACTACCTACTCCACTAAAGGTTATAACTTACTATTAACCAGAGCATCAAAAATGTATTCACAAAATAATGATGAAAAATGTTCTTAAATTCCAATAATATGTTCAAATAAAATCAATAAAAACTAAAGGGGAAAAAAATTATAAATTTCTCGTTGAATCGCAGATTCAATAGAATAAGTTTTTTGTTGTTAAAGTGATGGTTATCAAGTTCATTTCTCTCAAAGTGCTCACATTTTGAGACAATTTAGATAAATGAGTAAATGAGGATAATTTACGAAAAGTCGCTTATACGACCATGCTGAATGACTGGAACTTTTTATCATGTTAGTTTTATTTTGTGTGTTTATAAAATCATAAAGTGAAAACCCATGTTCCTTAACTCAGCGAATATAACAGCTTCTGGGTTTAACATTTTCAGACCACTCAAATGGCGGATAGATTTATTTCAGTGAAGAACTTTGGTGTGTCTCTACATTGACTAGGCCATTGGTCTGTACGTGTGTGTCTGGCTGTCTGTTCCGCACGACTGGTAGCAATTTCGGAGTTTATGGAAATTCGGTAGGTCGTAGACCCGATGTCTAATGAAACACCTCAGAAATACGTGTTTAGGTAAGGATTCCGATAATTTTTGACATTTTGAATCTATTGAAACGTCCCTCAGAGAGATTGGAATCCATAAAACGACGAAATCATTATCAATAATCGCCGACGATATCTGGCGCCCAATTGAAAAATAGTTGTTTAATGTAGTTTTCATTGTTTTCTGGGGTGCTGACTCAAATGGATTAGTACTGCTCAAAGCTTAATCTTCATTCTTACTAATACTATTTACCAAGTAGGTACAGATTTGCGGTTTGAAAAATTTGTATATTTCATTGTACATCTCAAGCGTTCATTTCGGATGCCAGTTTTAAGGTTTTTGGCAATAACACTTGGTTCTCTTATCGTACTTAAAAAAAGAAGTGTGCCATTCAAGACGATAACTCTCCTTAAGAGTGAGATAAAAAGGGCCTTTTCTGTTATATCCCCTCATATTTCCGTTAATTCTCTACTATTCATTTTGACCTGTATGTACAACTAATCTGTATTTTTACAAAGGGATTGACTACTTGATGTTATGTATTTTTGAGATGCGAACTAGCGAGCATCCAGACCACCAAACTGTGCACATCATTCTGACCTACCTGTCCAACTAATCTTTATTTTTACTAAGGGATTGATTACTTGATGTAATGTATTTTTTATATGCGAGCTTGCAAACATCCATACCACCAAACTATACATAGCATTCTGATCTATTTTACCAAAGTGAACGTAAAAATGATTGGGGATCATCAATCCGATCAATCCCATCTATTTTACCAAAGTGAACGTAAAAATGATTGGGGATCATCAATCCGATCAATCCCCATTCTATAGAAAATAGTTTGTAAATGCGGGGGTATAACCGAAAAGATCCGATAAAAATCCCGTTCTTGCGCCAAAAAATCAAGGTTTCTAAACAAAAGGATACGAGTTTGTTGGCCAACAATTTATGAGCAAAACAATTATGCTGAAAACCGTACTTAAATTTCATTAATATTTGGTAAAAATCTATAAAAACTGGAAAAACAAAAAAACCAATAATCCAAACTATTTTTCGAATCATCGAATTGAATTTAGAATGAGTTTTTTTTTTTTCACATAAAAATGGTTTTTAACCGTTTCTTGCAACTGAAATTACTCAAATTTCAATGCAATTTAACATATATATAATACTATAGATAATTTAAGAAAATTCACTCATACGATCATGCTGTATGACTGGAACGTTTTCCGCTTTCTTCCGCGGATAAAGCGAAAATATCTACCACTTCGACGGGTCCCAAATTCCAATCTTGAAGGGTGGGGGAAGCCATGAAGAAAGTAAAGGGTTCCGCTAATTTAATTTTACCTTCATATATCGCGCTAAATGGGTTCGCCGGTCGTGTGGCCGTGTGTGAAGTCTCTCTTGTATGTGTAGATGTGTGTATGTGTTTGCTTGTGTCTACACGAGGAAAGGTTTGCGTGTTTGTGTGAGCATGTGTCGGAAGGTGAAACGGCCGGGAGAGAGAAATATTCATGATGGATGCGGTGGTTGGCGAGTCGTTCTTCCACTGCTCGCTCTCCACCTGTAGCCGCAGCTAACTGTTTCCGTTGAAATGAATCAACGGGAGTCTTAACTGGGCGAGACTCGGGCCGAATGATAGAATGACTTTCTGTCAATCGGCGGATATTCATGTTAAATCAATCGAGACTGGTTTTCCTACCTCAGGCTGGAACGTTTAGGTAAATGCTGCGAATTCCCTGTACCTTGGCAGACGCAAATATTTCGGTACATAATTAAAACCCACTGGAATTATACCAGTCTGTCGAGGAACTTTCCAGTCATCCAGTATATATTCGTTTATTTATAGTAAAATATTTATGTTGAATCATTTTGATATTTGAGCACTTTGAATGCAAGAAAAGTGTCAACTTTCAGTATTATATAAACATTTCAAAAGTTATTAACAAAATCATGCTTGAAAATGTACTTGAAATGCATTAACATTTGCTGGAAAGTCTATTTAAAACACTGAAAAACAGCTAAAAATTCAAAACATTTTGAATCATAAAATATGATTTTCAACGAGTTTATTTGTCATAAAACTTGTGGTTAAGAATTTCTTTGCCCTCAACGTCCTTAAATTTATAAACAATGTAACATAATATTATAAAATAATTAACGAAATTTCGGTCATATGATTATGCTTTATGATTAAAACTTTTACCGAATTCTCGTAGCAAATGAAGCTATTGCAATGGCTCGGAAAATTTTCAAATCAAAATTTAAAAAATTTCTTCAATGAATTCCATTTTGAGGCATTTTGAAACAATTCCTGAAGTTTGCGTTTTTTCATATATATAGCATTCGCACTTTGAATTAAACCTTCCGCGAATTGAATTAGACTTTTCGCAAATTGAATTAGAGTTTTCGCAAAATGAATTAAACTTTTCGTAAAATGAATTAATTTAATACAATAAAATTAATACAATTAATACAAAAGTCAAACAATAAATCAATGCAAAGTCAATACAAAAAGGAAACAGTTAAATAGAGAGGTTGTCCTAGAGCAGCAGTTGGTAGCAGCTGAAACATATCTATCATTCAGTTTGCACAATCTTGTGGCGTGATGGATTGAACACTTTCTGTGAATACGTCTGGAAGTTGGTGTTCTCTTTGGATGCCTAGAAGACCTCTTGCGTGATATTTTATCTTGGAAAAAGCTTTTTCCACGGGGTTCAACATCGGAGAGTAGGGGGGCAAGAATTTTATATTCATTTCTGTAGAGGCAACGAGTTCATGAACTGCAAGTGATCTGTGTATCTGTGCGTTGTCCATGATTAGCAATGCATCTGGCACGGATTCTTGAAGTTTCGAGCTCAGCTCTCTCAAAAAATCACAAAACAGAGCTGCAGTAGTTGTCCCCGTGGAAACGATTTTGAAATGAACGATTCCTAGATTGTTCAGGGCAACAATTAAGGAAGTCTTGCGTCCTCTTACCTTCGGAACGGTAACTACTGCCTTTGTTCCAGCTCTTGAACGCGCTTGAGATCGCCTCATATGAAGAATAAACCCTGACTCATCTATAAAAATTAGTTTTTCCCAGTTTTCAGGAAAAGACTGGTTGAAGCCTACAGCGTAGCGTTTTCTTCGTTGTAACGTTGACACACAGTTCATCCGATCAAGTTCTTTTGATGTTTTTTAAGTGGAATTTTCAAATGGCGTAATGCAGTTCTTATAGATGTTTCACTTGGGTGTATATTATACTCCTGAAGGTTCTCCTTCATTTTCTTGAGAGTAATAGTTGGGTCAGATTCAACCATGTGCTCAAGTCTCTGTAGCACATCACGCAACAACTTTTTCGGGCGGTGTCCACGCTGTTGGGGGCCTAGAACCTCACACTGATCCCGCTTGTACTTAGCAATAATGCGTTTAACTTGTCTAATATTTTACACCAGCTGTTGATGTTGCTTCCTTCAAGGAAAACCCTTCTTCGACTCAACAAATTTTTTTTGCGATCTCATCACACGGCTGTCCCCTCAGTTTTATACAGGACTTGGTTGGCCTCAGTGATCAGAAGTGCCTCGTTTCCTTTTATCTATTAGCTATCAACATGAGTGAGTACTTTAACGGTTCCGTGCCTGCTTGTATGTCTGTCTGTCTGTTGTAAATCCTTTTCACGCCCAAAACTTCACCAAGTTTCAGCCTGATTTTGATGACATTTTCAGGGATTTTACGGGTCAGCTCCTTGACGGACCCCTATAATTATCATTGCCCTAGAATCAATAATAGCCGGCGAGCAAGCGCAAATCCCGTAAGATTTATTATCATTTACTGGTCCGATTTCGTTCCAAACTCGGGAGGGAGAACTTATATGTATAAGAAAGATGACCTGTGAATTTTATTGCGATTGATTAAGTAGTACCAATAGCGCATGCGCACAATCGAAGGGCAGAGGTAAAACTCCAAAAATAATGATCCAATTTTTACTAAATTTTCAGGAATTGTGCGGGTTAACTCCTTAACGATGTCCTATAAATGTCATTGCGTAAGATTAATAGTAGTTTGTGCGCATGCGCAAACGTGAGTTTCTTAAAACGTCGATTTCTCATGATGATGAGGGGTTGTTGGATATCTATATATGTCCAGGATGATGCCCTACGTATTTTAACCTGATTGGTCGAGTAATAAAAATTGCGCATGAGTAAAACTAATATTGGTTGACATTTATCACAAAATTTGCAAGGATTGTGCGAGTTAACCCTCCAGACAATATCTTACCAATTCCATAGATTGTGAATATGTGAATTTAGGTGGCGAACACCGTTGAATTGATGGTACAGTATGTGTAGCGCGAACATGAATATTTCTCATATTTGGAAATTAACACATAAATACATTAGGTACTGTTCGATTTTGAATTAAACAATTTAGTCTCATACTTTGTTTTTCAAACGAATTCTACTAAATATTGGTTAACTAATAAAAAGAAAAAAAAACTCGAAACTAGTTTGAGTGACATTCTTAGCAAAGTTTCTACACCGGCGGGTTTCCAAGAGTTAGTTTGTTTTCAATTCAATGAAGTCATCGTCATCTCGTTTTATTATGAACACTTTTTCTTTTTGAGTTCGTGTTTTCATCCTACATAGAACTAAGTCAACTATCAAGCAACTTGTCACTGCGCCAAATTGGCACAATGAAGAGACGAAGTTTATGTTGAGAAAAATACGAAGAAAAAGTATATAAAATATAAATCGAGGTGGACTTTTTCGTAATTAGATAACTTGGAAAGTCAGCTGGGTAAATTGAACTTGATCGACGCAGCAAGGTGGAAATGTGCAAGGATGATTACCTATTCAACGGTGAAACTCCGCGACTTTTCCCTAACGCTGAGCATTCACTGGCTTCGTTTCCTAAGCAACATTTTTACCTTTTTCACTTGCGAAGTAATGGAGGCGTATCCTTGTATTCACTAGGGAAGCCAAACAACGAAAAATTATTACGATATTAAATATCTGGAGTTTTTAGTTGCGTTGCGAGTTTCATAGCATGCTGAAAACTAATTCAGTTACCAATTCTATTCGAAATTCCTGTTTCCGCTCCAATTATGTGATTTCCGTTGGTGAAACACGAGAGTTTTCTGTTAGTTGGTCATTCATGCTAAGGAGAGGAAGTCCCTCAGTAGTGTAAGAGCCCTCGGGGCCGTAAAATCTTTAGAGCACCTTGTTATGGGTGTTTTCTAGGGATTGGCACAATCTTGCATGCTGCAAGACAGACCGCCATATCTACGAATGTTTTGAAAATAGACTGTTTTCTTATAATAGATGTTCGTTGGCTACTTTGTACCTTTGAAGACTAAATGTTTTTGGAAACATGATGTTATTTGCCTTAGAAACAATAGTAAACAAACCATAAATAGCCGCAGCTCAGCACTTACGTCAATGTCGATATACTTTGATGCTGATGTACTAGTGTACTTGTATATCAGATCTTGTTAATTTTTGAAGAATTGGTAAAGTGTATGTATTTCATTCAATTTTACTACTCTCTCCTCGGTAGTCGTCAGCACAATTTTGATTTGTCAAATAGACAGTTGATAGAATTTCTTCATTTTTGAAGCGGTCCCGTGTCCAAAGGTCTGAGATACTTGACCAGACCGGTCTTCACTTCCACCTCAGTTTTTAGGTGTCAGTCATGGACATTAGTTACGTTTTTCCAAACTGTTCACGAGGAAATCGCTAAATAATAATGCTGAATTTGTACAATTATTAGTACAAATATATATCTACGCTATACAACAATTTGTTCACATTTAGCCTACCAAGAAGCAGCCACAAACTAAGCGATTTTGCACTGAACAGAATTCAGTACGTCTGATACAATTTGACGAAAATTGATTTATTAATTTAATGATACCTTTAACTTTGTGACGAAGTAGCAGTTGGAAAAAAAATTCAATAATTCAATACTTGGTACATTAATATGAGATGTGATTCCACAACTTCGATTTAGTGCGTGTCTACGCCTTTGTAGGTACATTCAGATAATGTAAAATAGACTTTGTTTAATAGTTATGGGCATGTGTTCTGTGCAGAAGCGCTATCCAAACAGAAACTATAAACCTTTGTGTAATACTCTGCAAATTTTTCTGCTCATATCTCACAAATAATGTACGTAAACTTACAGAATATATGAAATATGGTATGATATATATTCTTTAAGATTCATAATTTCATTACATCAAAAAATTTAAAATCACTTAATAATCCTTGGAAGACAGGGTCGTAAGAATATTTAATATGAATTTAATCTTAATCTCATGGTCATGTAAATATACATCTTTTTTAATGGATACCATGTGGAATCTATGTCCCACATCAAAAATGCAAACTTATGTTTTCCTATTTTTTTATACATGAAATTGGAAGCTTTGTGTTCACTTCTAAGAGGTAAAATTTGGTCTAAATCAATGTGGAAAAGGCCTAAACCTACGTGGCAAAAGTTTAAACTTTAGTGGAAAATGTGTGAATCAACCCAGAAATGTTATATCTTAATTCATGTTCAAAATTCAATTACTGCCCCAGTTAGCACAATTCAGATAATGGTATGAACCTAAGAAGAGTAATAATAATAATTAATATCTAAGAATTTATGATCATTTAATGTTATTGATCCAGCGAACATCCCAGGAGTGGTCTGATGTATGCGTGGCGCAATGTCTTGAAAGTAGAAAATCCCAAGAGGTTTTCCGAAGCGCTCGATCAGCTCGGCGGGTGATTGAGCGCGATTCTGACGTCCAGATTTATCGAGGAGGCAGGCGGCGGGAGCTGGAGTGGTCATGTCGTGTTAGACTCAGGTGAAAAGAAGCTCTGTCAAAAATAATAGCGTTTCTCCTGGAGGCGGGCGACGGGTCCGGTGGGAAAACGGCGCCGCGGCGCTTCCCGCTGCCGGGTGCCGGTTTGAGCATCCGAAAGACCGTGTAACCTACACATGAATATTGAGGTGTGGGTGGGGTGGAAAAGGCGGTTCGCGAGTCTTTCCCGAGTTTGTGTGTGTGGTGGTAGGGGTGGGGGGGGGGGGGGGGGGGGGGTGTCCCGAGGGAGCCCGCCGCGACCAGCTCTGCCCGCTCTGCGGATATTAGATTACGCCGCGCTGGTGACCCCCATACTGCCCCCACCTCCATAACTTTTCCATGCCGCCTCCCGTATCCCTTCTCCATACCGCTTCCCCTAAACCTTCTCTATGCCAGTTTTACCAAGGAGCGTCTCCGGAAAACGCGATCTACCGCAGTGGGTGCCAACCGAGCGGTTCTAACCGAATACCTATTCCTTCTCCGAATACCTGCTCTTGAGCATCTGAAGAATCCGCTAGTAGCGCTGGCAATCCCTTCTTTTTGTAGAACGACTTGAGACAGTTACTTGTTACCGTTTTTTGTATATAAGGAAGAGGAAAAGTAGGTTCCCACTAGATATATTTGGATGGATGTATATGTAGGAGTTCATCTTTAGGTTATTAGGGTCTTCAGTGGTCATACAGTAAAGCACCGGACTCCTGACTGGGTCTTGAGTTCAATTCCCCAAAGTCAGGCTAATTTTTTTCTTCAAAAGTGGAAACGATAAGGACTAGATTTTGATGGATCACTTTTATTTGAATTTAAAAGGAGGTTCTCCACATGTGATCTCAAACTGGATTTATACTTGGTGGAGAGTCCACAATAAAAACACTGAAATTTGAAATTATCAATAAGGGGCAAAACAGGATAAATGAAACAAGGGAAGCTGGATTCACAGAATACAGGCTGGAATGGGATTATGAGACTTTCGACTTCCTAAGTCCACCCACCTGATAACGGATAAGAGCTGTTACATTGATCAAGAGCAGGAGAATGAACAACTGGCATTCGGAGCAGGAACAGGTATTCGGCTAGAACCGCTCGGTTGGCACCCACTGTGGTAGATCGCGTTTTCTGGAGACGCTCCTATTCTACCAAGCAGCTCCTTCATTTTGGATTCTGCTTTCAGTTTAATTGTCTTTTTCAGAGTAAACCGCTTCTTAACTCGTCACCCAAGAAGAGAAAACACTCCAAAACTTGATTAAATAACAAGTGAATAAAAACATAGGCTTCCCAAAGACTGCCATACTTGACTCTTTGTTCCAGAAAGTACGCATTATCCTAATAAACATGTCAAAGCAAGTAATCGTAAAAATGTTTGCCTATCGAAATGAAAATATCCACTTGCTTTTTGCATTTTAGAGCTTGCTGTTCAGTTTTGGTTCAGCGTTTGTTGGTCTATTTGGTTGTGTGTGCCCAAATTCCTTGTCATGCTCAAAGCTGTACAATATAGTTTCATTCTGGTTTTGACGACATTTTCAGGGATTATTGCCTTGTGAATTTTAACTGGATTAGTTTATTTATTTATTTGTTTATTTGGCGCATCACAAAATTCAACACAAGAATCATGAGAAGAAAAGAAAAAAGAAATTACAAAACATCTGCGAAAATTAATCTTAACATCTTCAATAAATATACAATGTGCCCACGAAAAGCTAAGTTCTCAATGAACTTGTGTTCTATTCAGCAAACCCAAATACTTTACCCTCCAAGTTCAAAGTCATCAGTTCATTAATATATAGAACGAAAAGTATTGCCCCGAGAACAGTTCCCTGAGGGATATCACAATTAATTTTAACAGTAGAACTATAGGTATTACCAATTCGAGTTATCTGTGAACGATCTGTCAAGTACGATTTCATGAGATCGTACGATAGCCCTCTTATGCCACATTGCTGCAATCTATGTAACAGCATTGGATGGTGCAACGAGTCAAAAGCCTTACGAATATCAAGAAACAGTCCTAATGTACAAATTCCCTCATTGCATTTTTCAGAAATAAATTTAAACATATCAAAAAGTGCGTGCTCCCTACTTGACCCTTTTTGGAAACCGAATCGTCTTTCAGAAATGATTCTGTTTGCCTTTAAAAAATATACAAGTCTTGTTTTGATGCATTTCTCCAGAATTTTGGATAGTGATAATGTTAGAGCGATAGGTCTGTAATTACTCATCACATCCCTATCACCACTCTCAAATAGTGGTATTACTACGCATTTTTTAAACATGGAAGGATACGTACCAGTAGCAAACACCAAATTGAATATAAAAGTGAGGGGTGGTGCAACATAGGCTGCTAAATTTTTTAGCACCGAATTTATTATGTTACCAAAATTATAAGAACTAGGCTTATTTATCATTAATAAGTACTTCTCAATTTCTACAGAATCGACTGGTGTCAGAAAGAATGATTTATCTGGAGCATGCCATGTTCCTATTTTCTTAGCAAGCAAATTTAAAGACTCAACGGAGGGCCTCGGCTTGAGTCCTTTCTCCTACTTTTGCTAAATACCCATTGAATTGTTCCGCTATATCTCCACCATCACTATACATTACTCCATCACCTCCCGTTATAAAACTACATACATTTTCTTTACTATGTTTAATATTAGCGACAACCCTAATTGTCTCCCAGATTGACTTCATATCTCCTTGTGCCTCGTTAACTAATTTTCCAAAAAATAAGTTTTTAGCTTTTCTAATTATTAAGTTGCTATTATTAAGTCTTTGCTGTGTCTTTGTTGTAGTTTCTGTACCGACTGAAAAATTGTATCAAGTCAGCACTAAACGGTTGAGTTTTCAGTTATTTCTTAATGTTATCTCTATTTCTAATTGAAACTACAATCCCAACCGTTACCCAAGACTTCAATTTCTTAAATTTAGAATCACTTCGAGGTATACACTCTTTTGAACAATGTGAAACATGCTTCTGCAGAATATCTAGGAATGCCGCAACAGCCGTCAACATCTAATTCACGGTACACATCTTCCCATGTTTCACATTCAATTAATTCTTTTAGTTTCTCCATGTTCACAACATTTACCCCTCGATGAGGGTCTGATTTTTGCTTGTTCCTATCCACAACCAATGATATACCTGCCAGAGCCATAGAATGATCAACAATCATAAATAATACCACAATTATCTTCCACTAAACTACCTCTGACAAATATATGATCTAGACATGTCTTCGAGCTTGGTCTTGTCCATTCATTTATAAACTGTAGAAAACCGTATTGAGCCATAACATTCAGGTAACTATTACATAATAGTGAATCACTCTGGACATTGATGTTTATGTCACCCCCAAGAATACCTACAGGAAAACAACTGGAATATTCATTCATATAAGTTATGTACGCATATTATGCTGACACCATGCACATTTTAAGCGTACTCAACAGAACCCACGCCCCACTCTCATCGGAGGTTCCCTCCGACGCTCGCCTCACGAGCCAGTCCGTCTTTAGTTCCCGTAGCGAGTTGTCCGGCCTTTTGCTCCGATTTGCTGTGTATTAAATCATACAAGTCTTTGCTGTGTACAAGATTTACTGTGTACTAAATTAAACAACTCTTTTTAAAAAGTGGTTTCTCCAAGCTCAACCCTTAACTAATATTTATCAAGATTTTCCAAAAAACGAAATGGATCCCGAGCAGACGATCTGTAAATTGCCGCTACCATCCCCTTCAAGTTATACCATGTGAAGGAAACTAAAACCGAGTTACATTCCTCAATACTGTCCACGTTGACTTCATTCACCGCCAAAGTATAATGAATATATATAGCCACCCCTTCTGCTCTATTTACGTGCGACGAACTATGAAATACGTTATAACCTGGTAAATCAAAATTAAGTAAACTGTCATTCTACGTTTCCGACAATATAATAATATGAACAGTACAATCCAAGGCGTTAAAAAGAACCCCTTAAGTATCAAAATTATTCTTCATACTTCTTATATTTAAATTCAAAACTATAAGCCCATTGATTCTTGACAGTTTAGCACTTACTTGTTCTACCGTATCACATTCAGCATTAGAAACCAAATTAAAAGAAATAAAAAAAAAGTTCAGTCATGCAGCATGACCCCATGAGCGAATTTTTGAAGAATATTACCGATTTTTACAACCAGCGAACGGCATTATTTCGATTTTTGACTGATTTTTCAACTTTGAAATTTTTGAAAACTTGATACATATTCTTATAGGAAATTTTACGCTGATTCCGAATATACCACATGTTAGTATGCTGAAAAAATTATTTCGCACGACAAATCGCAAAAAACAGGCTATTTTGTAATTTTTGACTACATTTTTGAAAATTTCAACCCGAAGATGTAATCCGATCAAGCTGGCCAACGAACTTGAACTTTCGTTTTGTGCCCTTAACATTTTAAAATTTGTTTGAAGTTTCTAGCACAATTCTACGGACAGTTATCGTCTGGAATGACACATACATACATACATACATATATACATACATACATACATATATACATACATAAACAAATGCGTTAAACTTCAGAATATGATTCAGAATAGCCTGAAACGGATTTCTGCATAATTTTTTTTCAAAAATTCACATTCTACAAATTTTGAGGCGAGAGCAATAGCTTAATTTTCTTCAAAAATTCGCTAAAAGAACCAGCTTCATCCATAGAAAAAAGTAATGGCACAACTGCAACCAAAAATTATTTACATAGGTAGTAAACACCCGATCAACTAACCCATTGAATTTACATCCTCTATATTCCTAATCCTAACAGCTCTTTCACCCTCAGCTTTTCTGGAGTAAATATTGAAGTTCTTGGTCCATACAAAACGTATACCCCTTTCTGCCGCCTTCTGCTTCGCTGTACGGAGCAAGAAGTTCCCGAAAACTAGTCAAATTTCATTTACATTTATGCGCGTATCAGGCCACGATGCAAGAAGCTGATGAGCCACCAGGCCTTTACGTTGTTTTGCAGCGCTGACAAATTTCTCCCTCATTTTTCAGATTTCAATGTTACCAAAATCTTCCTTGCCCGATTCAAATTTGCAGGTCCCACACGCATAGCCTGCTGAACATCCACGTCTAACTCCAGTATGCCCACAATATTTCTCACAACTTCTTGACAATTTTCATTTTTTGTCTCGGGAACTCCGTGAACCTCAACATTTATTTTCCGCGAAATCTGTTCCATATTATCAACCCTAACATGAAGATTTTCAACTTCTTCCCTCACAGCTTATTTTCAGAATCCAGCCTATTTATATTAGCCTTCATTTCCTCCATTTCTAAGACAAAATTGTCAAATTGAGCGCTCATGAATTCGACAGATTTTCTTATTTCTGCCAGTTCCTTTGTTCACCGTCAAGTTCTTCAATGCGGCAGTAACAATCTTCAAGCCAGATACTTCACTCGCCACATCATCCTCAGAACCCTCATCATCACCAGAATCACTTTCTTCCACAGCCGCATAGTCTTTATATTTGCCACCCTTGCACAAGTCACACAACCATTTTGCTTTCAATTCCTTTTTAAGTTTTTTATAGTTCTCGACTGTTTTTAGGCGAGTACATGCTGGATGATACAACGCTTGTCACGAACTACATTTAGCCGTTTTCTTCGGAGAATGAAGCTCGCGGGAACACTTTTTACAATCCATAGTTGGGGTCAACGAGTAGATACAACAGATAATAGGTTGGCCTCAGAAAGTTCAGATAACAAAACGACACTACGTGCGCACAGACACCACCCGATAACGGGAAACAGTCCAACCGTCCTGAACAATCACACCACTTATCAATTAAAACAAAAGAAAACACTCGCTCACCTTTGAGGCCACAAGAGAGACGAAAAACACTCGAAAAAGGACAGAGAATGAGATTAGCGAGCGTCGACGACCGAGATGCTATTGCGACCAGAGCTGGACTGATACTGAGTAATAACTATTGTGCGTGCACATAATTATAATTGGATGAAACAGACGAAGCTGCAAGACTATCGGACCAATTCATTTGAAACTTTCAGGGATAATGCTTGTTAGTTCCTAGATGATCCCCTATAACCTTGAGCGTATGGGTTCTAGCGCTGATGGACAAAATTACCGTAGTTCCAAAATTCATACTGTACAAGGAAGACAGAAATAGTACAGATAAAAGTGACGGTTCTACAAGAGGTTCAAAGAAAATCATGATTAAACTAAACCTTTCACGCTCACGTCTAATGGACAGAGGCATTTTGCTATTGAAGTATGAAATTGTTTAATTTACTACCAGAAGAGATTAAAGGTTTAAGCTCCCTGAATGTAGGGAGCGGAGGTTATACAGAACCAGCACGACCATGCGGTCTTCCATGTTCAGTATCATCGCGCCTGAGTTTGTCCCAAGAAACTTGTGGATAGAATGAAGTACGACTAAAGTACGACGTGAGTACATTGATTGATTTTAATATTAACGGCTGCATAGCTATCTTAACTTTCGTTGTCCTTTCCTTTTTCCTAGAAAGTATGCATATTGATGTATCAATACAATTACTCTAGAACAGAAAATTACTGAGTTATAATAAAACACCAAAGTCGCTTCACTAGGCCGTTATCAGGGTGTCCCGCTTCACACCCCCCCCCCCCCCCCCCAACCACGCCCTATTTTTTTTAATTTTTGGAGATATCGAAAATCATTACATGTTAACTTCCTTTTATTTTAAAAATAATATTGAATTGTGAAATTGGACTTTGATTATTACGCGTCACAGTACAATATTGTAATCAAATAGATACATTTGACGAAAGTCCGAGCCGTTTTTATTTATATTACCTACTTGTATATTAGCTGGTTTGGCAGACGGTGTACCGCCTGAATGTAATAAATAAAAATTGAATTTGTAATAAACTCTGGAAAGCTCTATATCTAATCAAAATCAGAATCTGTGTTAGCTAATAAATGCAAGCGAAAATTGGGGTTTTCCGATATTTATGTGGACAAGGTCGGATTGGGTAACGTTTGTAATGTAATTTCGAACGCTGAATCAATTCAGAAAGGTTCCAGACCTGTGCGAGCGATCCCATGAGAGAAATTTCATTATTGAGGGTATGAGCCAAAATGCACGTCAACTTTGATTTTCCAAGCCCTGATTCATCCGGTATAAAATCATGGAAACACGGTTTCCAACATCGAGATCATAATAGAAGTTGTAAATCCATGTGAAGAATTTGCCGCGTTTTTTCCCAAAGTCGTGATTATTGGCCAAAAATAAACAGACAGGAGTTTACTCTTTGGTAACATCACGTGTTTTTATGTTTTTATTACCACCTTCACTCAACTACGAAGATTCCTGAGACTTCGAAAAAAAAGAAGCCGTTATTCGTTAATTGAATATGTATTCGCGGAAAAGTATTCGTTAATAACGAATAATTGTGTAATTGTTGATCGTTCCACTCAGCGAATAACGAATACTTCAAAAGTATTCGTGATTAACGAATACTTATGACGATTACTTTTGTATTCGTAAAAGTATTGGTTAACCGATTAACGCTCATCTTTGCTTAGAAGTATACTTTTTTACCTCAAAATAACAAAATGTTATTTATAATTGAAAAAATAATTACCATGACTACGAAATGTGGATCTTGTGCCCAATACCTTTATGGGTTGGCCATATTGATATATACATATATATGTGTGTGTGTGTGTGTGTATAAACCGCCTCTGCTTTCTGTACAAAGATTTAATTTGAAGCTTACACTTCAATTTCTCATCTAAAAATTCACCAAGGTACTGGTTTACTCTTTCCAGGGGAATACATACACATTTTCTAACATCCTCACAACTGTGCTCATACATGAACTTATCACTCACTCAAAAGAGGTATGTCAGCACCTATTGCGTTTAGTAACCATTTTCACAATTTTCTTTTGATTCCTCGGATTGTTGCAAAAATGATAAGCGAAAGTTTAAAATTTCTATTCCAAATCACACCTCTCCATTGGTAAGACAATTCTCGCCTTCAGATTTATCGAGGCCTTGGGGCGCTGATAAGAATTTCATCCGAAGGCCCCTCCAGCGTAAAGCGCTTCAGTATATCTCCAACTCTAAGTCCAAACCTCCTCTCTCCCTCTCTCTCTTTCACCCTCACAGTCTCTCTCTCTAACCTTACCACCACCACAACCCTCTCTCTGTAAGTCGCAAGTTGGCCCATCTGAGCGTCGGCCTCTCCTCCGATCACGGCCAGAGATGCTAGGGGCATCTGCTCTGGACTCTCGAGTCGTTATCCGTTAATCTTTCCCTTTTCCGCCCCAATCTTCGAAGAGCCTTCGAGAGCCTTCTCATCCTGCTCAACCACTTCCGGTAAGTTGTTCTGATTCAACTCGACACTCAACGGGCTAAATGACGTACAAGAGTGTAATTCCATATTCCATATTTTGAATCTCAGTGATAAGATGCTCTGTTTATTCGGAGAACTGGGAACGTGCTCGTTCACTATTGATCAAGAACTGCTCCTCAACTGCGGTTGTCGTATCTACTCGTCATCTCTCCGACAGATGTAGACATAGTAGTCGGATGCTCCCCCCAACAACGGATCGGGCGCATACCCGAAGCTCCCCATCGACGAGTTTTTATACGTGAAGCACCCCGCTTACTTTCTCCTCATGTACGCGAAGCTCCCCGCCTCCTTTCTCTTCATGTACTCGAAGCTCCCCGCCTCCTTTCTCCGCATGTACGCGAAGCTCCCCGTCACCTATACACGAAAGTCACCTAATCCAGTAACCTAGACTTTTGACATTACAAATGTCAAAATGAAAAATATTAATGAATAATAATAATAATAATTTGATGAAACATAAAATAAACTGCACGGTAGATCTGGGTAGATCATAAGGGAGCTTGGTGAACAAAACAGCATGCACGAATAGTTATAGTATGTATATTAAAACAAAGTTAATTTGTCACAGAGTAATATCGTGATCGTCGTCTCCAAGTGAAATTACTTGTAAATAAACATCGAACTGGTCCGTCGTCAAACACCGAATCTTGGCTGGTTTTTACATGAAAGAATTTCATCTATGTGGACTCTTTTTGCAACGTCGATTTCTACAGCTGGGGGATGGTCGTGGTCGTGACTGCCAACCACATCCACAATTTGCCTTCCCATTGTCTTTACTGCGCACTAAATACTTCCTCAGACTACACACCCACCTACTCATTTCATTTGCCAATGGTTTTTGGAAATAAAATTTAAACCTATCCACCAATAGCCCATCACGACCGCGACGAGTACCGGATGATACAAACGAGGATACGTTCATGTTGTTCGATGATCACTGAGAGCCGGTCCGTTCAAATCACTGATAAGGCTCGAAACGCCTCGAGAGGGGAAGGGGGAGCATCACGTACACCCATTATCTCGGCACGGGACGCTTCGCGTATGCCTGCTAGAACTTGCCGGGGAGCACCGAGTACAGCGCAAATGACTTTCACTTTTGACGGGGAGCTTCGCGTAGTCACCCAACGGATCCTAGTTGGTCTCGAGTAGGCTGCTCCCTTCCTGAGACGCTGTACCGATATCATCGATCTCAAACAGCCATAAGTCACTGTGAGAGCATTGTAGGAACTCTGACTGGAATCTTTCGTACCAATTATAATCTGTCGCGTCGTTAAAAACTGTAGCCGAGCAATAACCGTTTGTTCGGTACATGCTTCTTATGAACGCATCCCCAGTTCCTGCCAATATTTATACTGGACTAAACAATCATTTTTTCCTCGCAGTCCCCAGGCTGAGCAGTTAGAGAGCACTTCCCAGTATTTATGCCAAACATCAGTTTTGAGATCCCAACATCAGTCAAATTTGATATCACCGATGGAGGGAATGTTACATTTCCTATCTCCCTTGAAATTTTTTTTTTTTTTTTTTTTTTCTTACCATTTTATTGAAAAATGGTCGCAAGTAGTCCCACTCTTTGAAGTCCGACTGAAAAGTTGAGCCAAAAACTCAGCTTTCCAGCGGCACAGTCCATCGTTCTATTTCTTTGTTAATTATGGGAGAAAATGACGTTAAATTGTTGAAGAATGTGGTACCGAAGAATCGAATAGTAATACTTGCAGATCTCTTAGACTCTGTAATAACCGGAATTCACCATGAAACATCAAATCAAACATACAAAAATTACCTAAAAACGTTTCAGTTAAAGTTTATTGCTCGCTTATTACGGGGTCAAGGAGTTCTGCAGGTGTTACCGTTCGATTATAATTATAATAAAGACCGATAAATTGATAAAGAATTGATTGAAAATTGATGAAGGCGGGCTCTAACCTCATCATTTACACCCTAGATTTCAAAGAAAAAGGGAAAAAACTCGTCTTTCCTCACTAAAACTTCATTTTCTCCCATAATTAGTGAAGAGAAACACATCTGACTTTATCGATGACATGCTGAAATTTTGAACCAACTTTTGACATTACACTAGAGAAAAATCAGTTAGATTCAGTTGGATTTACAGGAGTTTGAAAAAAGTGGAATCTTACTTATTTCTTCAAATTTCACTAGGTATGTGGGATCATTTTTACCTTGGAAAAAAAAAAAAAAAAAGTTGTTATGTACAGAGGGACTTGTAAAGTGTAGGTGATTTAATTAATTTCTTAAATTTCTTCTCGGCATTTGCCTTCGTCTTTGCAGTTAAATTTAACGAGCGAAGAGAGTCTCTACTTTGACTTGGATAGAATTTGTTTCTCTCTCTGCGTGCGCGTGTTTTCTCTGACTCAGTAAACCCTTAATCATTAACTATGAACAACTCTGCCTGGACCTAACCCCAGAATCCCTGAAAACCTCAAACAAACACAAACACTGTAACGTGGAAATAATAAAGGATTAGTTATTTATTTATTTATTTACGGCTTACGCCATTTACAAGGGTTGACGTTCAAACAGTGCCTACTAATAGAAATAATAAGATTAAACAGCATTTTAATTAAAATCAAGAATGCTATGTGCAGAAGCTACGTGATTGAATTGGTAAGAGAGAATCAAATATAAGGTGCTCTATAAACGAAATTAAGACAGTTGTGGTTTCGCATGAGGATATAAAAATTTAAGGTAGATCTTCAGTTGACGTTTTAGGCTAGTAAGGCTATCAGAGAAGAAATCAAAACCGGTGCTTTGGAGGAATGTATCAACCATAAATAGTATGTGGTTGAGAGGACGATGTAATTGTCAGTTAAATGTAGCAAACTGGACGTGAAACAGAAGGTAATGTCAGGTGTTGCTCTGGAGGCGCTCAATGACAAATTCATAAAAAAAAAAAAAAAAAAAAAATCGGGTACAACGCGCCACACAGTGAGCTAGAATGAACATTTTGCATGAATAATGTCGAATTTCGAAAGTTGGTGAAAAGGGGATTTTATTGGCGGATTTCGAAGAGGTTTTGTTGTGGAACTTGATCCTGAAACGGCTAGCTCCAATATTTACTTTGCAAAGCATGTAGGGACAAGAATCAGCCAAATCGCTTGTTTTTCATTTCATAATGTATTCGTCTATTGTTGGGTGTGGATCGTCTCGCAATGAATTCGTCCTCTCGTGAATGGAAAATCAATGTAATGTGGCTATTTGGAATCTTGAAAAAAATAAATTCTGCCTTTTTCTGATATGTCAACAAAAATAACTAAATATTTCTTACGGCATTAAAAATAGTGCAGATCACTGCACATTTTCGGTCTCCTTGGACGGGGAATTCTCATAGTTGTTCATTTATTTACGCAATGAAAGAATTGTGCCAGTTTTAGTGTCTCACTTGACACCTCGTTCAATGCCGCTAATGACCCTTCAGGTTGAGATGCGGCTAAATTCTTAAATAAAAAAAAATTACGTAATAAAAAGATCTGAGCGAGAGCTGTTCAAAAAGTGGCTATATGATGGGTCTCTGACCAGTAAAACGCATTCAAAATAGTGCAGATCACTGCACATTTTCGGTCTCCTTGGACGGGGAATTCTCATAGTTATTCATTTATTTACGCAATAAAAGAATCGTGCCAGTTTTAGTGTCTCACTTGACACCTCGTTCAATGCCGCTAAAGACCCTTCAGGTTGAGATGCGGCTAAATTCAAAAAAAAAAAAAAAAATTACGCAATACAAAGATCTGAGCGAGAGCTGTTCAAAAAGTGGCTATATGATGGGTCTCTGACCAGTAAAACGCATTCAAAATAGTGCAGATCACTGCACATTTTCGGTCTCCTTGGACGGGAATTCTCATAGTTATTCATTTATTTACGCAATAAAAGAATTGTGCCAGTTTTAGTGTCTCACTTGACACCTCGTTCAATGCCGCTAAAGACCCTTCAGGTTGAGATGCGGCTAAATTCTTAAATAAAAAAAAATTACGTAATAAAAAGATCTGAGCGAGAGCTGTTCAAAAAGTGGCTATATGATGGGTCTCTGACCAGTAAAACGGCTCTTGAAATTCATTTGCACGTTGACGTCACAGCTTGGGGGAACCCTCAGCTCTCTTGCCCTACTACGTCAAGCGTGATCTTACTACCCGTTTACTACTAACTAAACGAGCTAAAAATTGCTACTAGGGAGTTTTAAAGTTCGCTGAATCCGAATCTTTTTCTTAAGGTCATGTTGCACAGCTGGTTTTAATGGAAGTCGGATGTGGAGGCGAGGGAAAGAACTAATACCGGGTTTTTTTGTGTGGAATGCACATGGCTCAAGTTTTTCTGCATGGTATGTCCATCCGTACCCCCAATCTGGAAGGTCGAGTGAGGTGGAAACTGTTATTAATTACCGACGCCCAAGGAACAGAGCTGCTGACCGCCCCTAGCATGGGCGTTCTTTCATTTTGAAAATCGAGGCATGTTGAAATTGGATAGTAAAGAAAGAACAAGCAAGGAGAATGTGGCGGGAAAGAAATCCCACTTCGGTATTAAGGGGAAATTAAAGGGGAAAAAAGTTGTAGGAATATTTAGTTGATGCCAGCTCTGTCGAGGGCAAATTAATTTTTGCTCTCACTCCGTTAATAATTTATGGACTTTCAATTTGTAAATTGCATTGGGTTTAGGAACAGCGCAGAATATCCGCTAATTGGCTCCGATGTTCGCAATTTCAAAAATTGTACATTTGGTTCTGAGGCTCGAATTCGGCTCATTTTTTGATAATCCCAATTAGTCAAGTTCTGGAGGAGCGTACGCTGATCACGAAGGTTTTTAAATTTTTAAACTGAACCACTAAAACCCCATCAATTGTTGTGCAGGAGGTTATGAGTGGGTGGGACGGGGGGAGGAAGTAAGGGAAGGAGGCAGGGGAGGCGAGACCCCTTCTGCCGACCCCCCCCCCCCCCCCCCAATAATCCCGGGTACCGGATAATGTAATTTCCGAGAGCTCATGTTTCTGCCGAACCATTCGAGATTTTATGTTTTTTTTCTCTGTTCAAGGGCAGCTATGAAATTTTGCCTCCGATTTAAACTTCTAGGAGATAAAAATTTGTTTTCTTCAAAATCAAAATTTCCCTCGTATTTCACACTTTAGACATTTCTGAATAGCTTTCGTTTCGAGTTTTTTCGTTTTTTCTACCAAAGTAACCCTGAGGTGGATGAATTTATTCAACCTGCATCTATTTTCGTTCACTACAATTGGGAAACACAATTTCATGTCTCGAAACTTGCATGGGACAATTGGAACTTCAACGAGCATTTCAAAACGCTGATTTCTCCGGGAAGAGGGCATCTTTAGCAAATTTTGACACTGACATACGAAGTGCTCTTGATCAAATTGTAATTTGGCAGAGCGCATTAAAAGTTGTCCCCCCCCCCCCCCTCACGCCCGTCAGCCCATGGTTCGCGTGGGAGTAGAAAATTGAAAAATCACTTATGCACCCTTTCCGATTGCAATTTTGAATGGCATCTGAACAGGAACATAGCGGAGTCTGTCGATGATGGAAACGATGTTGGTAGGCCCTGGTTCTCCCATCTCCGCTCAACAACAGTGTCAACCTCCATGAAATGAGTATGAAATCAAGGTGTCAACTCGTAAATCGACAATTCACAGTTGACAATGGACAATACCCGAGACAAGAATAAGCCGACGTCCTGAATGTGCAGTTCTCTGACCCAATTCACACGAACACGACTGCGCTGATGTCAGCGGATTATGTGACATGGCGTGACGTTGAAAAGAGGCTAAATTCCCCCACTCGCACCCTGGAAAGGGGTAAGGAGAATCGTTGACCGCTGTGTAACTTACGTCACGAAAACTTGTACCCAATTAACGGAAGGAACAATTAGAAGGAACGACTTGGAGGATATTGCTAGGCGATGATTGGGCCCACCAAAAGCAGACACGCCCTGGACGAGTGAATAAAACTGTTTGACGAGCATCAGCTCGGGGTCTTGTTTCTGAAATTGTGTACCCGTCCGGAGGCGGAGTTTTGCCCGTTGAGGGAGCAATGGAAGACGGACCGGTCGCAGGTCTCCCACTCTTCGGCGCCCGCGTACCTATGACGCCAAGAAGAATCGGCAGCCGAAGATCAGCGAGTCTCCCTAGCCAAGAGACGCAAATGCTGAGGAGGGTTCAAGATCAACAGAGAGCCGTTCTGCCAACGGTAAGCAAACAACCCCCTTTTCCATCTACTGCCAAAAAACAGTCTCTCCGACACCCACTTAAGTACCTACACCCAGACACTTCAAGAAAACGTCCCGCGGTTTCCCTCAGTCGCGCCGTGCCCGATAAACCTGCGCGAGACGGAGTAGTGAATTTTGACGGCTTAGGTAGGAGTGTATATAGGAGTGTAAAGGACTGTAGGTAGTTTCTCTAGCGCTAACAAACATATGTCATAACCTGGTAATACAAGTGTATTTGAAGAACGATCAAATGTCTGAATATTCGTAATAAATACGTGTTGACCAATTCAAAATTGTCCTCATGCTTGTCATCAAAATTGTCATCATTATTAACCAACCCACTTATCATTTGTTATTCTTCCTAAAGCAGCGCGGAGGCAGGGGAAGTATACTCTCTGGTTATGTTCAAGTGTCTCACGAGCCTGACGGTGCGTATTGAGACGAAAACGGGAACTTTTAAATCTCGTCAAAACTAAGGGATCAAGAGACAGTGGAGAAAAACTCCTTTATAAACGCTCCATCAGTAGTTGCCTGCCACATCTGCACCCATTCCTCCAACCTTTAACTCCTCTGGTCCATTACTAATCTTGATTTTGGGATTAGAGAGTACGCCACTTGGAGGTCCTGACCTAATGCAGCTTCCTTTTCTCGTCGATCTGCTGCTCATTTCCTTCAGTTCTCACATGTGCTCGGGTCCACCTTAATTCAATATGCCAGCCACTCCACGCCCTCAGCTGAAAAACCCGGGTCGTTATATCCTGTATCAATGGTAGATGATTACTGCAATCCGCAAACATCGCTTAGGTCACCTGGCTATCTGTATAAAGGACAGCAGACCAACGATCTGTGCCCAGTGTCTAATGTGAAGCCCAGCGCATTGCCTGACATAAAGCCGAAGCTTCAGCCTAGTTATTCGAGTATAAACTTCCCAACTTAAACTTTCGGTGGTATAATGTCCTCGAAGCAGAGTAGACAACAAAGGTACACTCAACTTTTCCACCTCCCATATCGTTTCCATCAGTTTAAATCTCATAACTTGGATTCGCTTCTTTCCCTAAAGGCTCCTCCACATTTACGACATATGCAGGATGAGGCCAATGGTCTCTCTACTTCAACTCCCTCATCTTGAATCCTCTGAAAACCAGTTATCCCCCTTGTTTCCACATCGAATTGTCTTCAATCTCTTTGTTACTCTCAGCAACATCAGCATCTGATTCTACGTTCCACCATATATCAAGGGCCTCAGCCCAAACCAATATACTGTATGTAAGTGTTGGTATGATGGCTCTACGATATATTATCTCGAGAGCCTCATGAACTGAACCCCAGTACACCTATGCAGCTCTCGAGAAAGAATTAATGAGCTGGGAAGCCTTCTTATAAATGTGGGCAATATGATTCGACCATTTAAGTGACTTTTAAAAATACAAACCTAGATACTTGAGTTCTGCGACCAATTTCAACTTACAACCAAGCAGGTATATGGCCAGATTTATCTCCATCCACCTCCGCCCTGTGCGTAGGACTTGCGTTTTTTTAGGGTTGAACTCGAAGTTGATCTTCCAGTTCCATCTTTCAAGTGAGTGTGTGTGTGTGAGTGTCTGTGTGATAAAAGGGTACTTTTTTGGTGATTTTAGTAGACATTATCTGTATGAATTAAATGAGACCACGGGGTTGCCGTTCGTTCATCCATTTTCCCTCCATAACAGTAATAATTAGTAATAAATGAGGAATCTTGAGGTGGTGAAAGTCATCACTTTATATCAGTGACTTAAATGCCTAAATTGATTCAGGAACGCCATGGCTTAGTGGGACCGCTTCAGTCATCAATCGTAGAGATCCCGGGTTCTAGTAATCCCTGTAGGCAATTTTTATGTGTGTGAACTGAATGGTTAAATTTGTATTTTTTTTAGCAGAACATTACTTGGAAAAGTTCACCAATATTATGAATTAGAAAATGCAGACATTTTCGGACAAATTTTAGTGAAAAAAAAAAAAAATAATAATAATAAAATAATAATTTCCTCCAAGTTTAGCCACAGTTATTTTTCAAATCTGACGTATGCGTTATATATTACCTACATTCCCGACAACGAGATGCAGCGTTCAGATACCATGACTAATGTTTACTCCAGGTGAATGCGATTCTGCTCAAACATGAATCTGTCAAAATCAATTACTTTGAGCGGGGAAGCTCTAAATTCGTTGTTAGAAGAGTAAAATATCAATTGAATCTTCATCGTTCGTAATCTTTTCAAGTAGAAGAGTGTTTTACCTTGTTAAGGTCTCCTTTTTTTCCGTTTCCTCCCTTGGAATGATGTTCGACTACTTTCAAAATAGTTTCAATTGATTCAGCATCCTAAAAACATGATAACCCATGCCACTTAGAATCAGAGGGTACCTATCAGTTTTGATTTTTGTCTATTGTCGTTAAAGCTGTTGATTTTTGTTACGTATTTTATCTTTTCGTTACTTGTATTATTGAAACCTACAATTCACATTCGTGAAATACATATTACAGCACACATGAATGATATATTTACGCTTACTTTATGATAATAATTACCAACAATATAGGTAGGTATTTAGAAAATATGCGACAAAAAGAAAAAGAAAATTGTGCTGTTAATAGCCGATTTTTCTTAATCAAGTTCGGAAGAATGGTTTTCAGCCTCCGGATGGTCTCAGTCGATTCGACGAGTCAAAAATTATATGCGAAACAATACTCCATACGCCCGTTGAAAAAAAAAAAAAAAAAAAAAAAAAAAAAAAAAAAAAAAAAGGCTGAAAAATCTATGAAAACTTGAAAAAAAAAACCTTTAAATCCAAAAATTTTTTTTTCATCACCGAGTTTTATTAATTTGAGTTTTTCTGCCATAAAATTGGTTTTTAAGGATTCTTTATACTCAAATTGCACAAATTTCAATAAAATATTACATGTTATAATACGACAGATGATTTTAGAAAATGCGATCATGCTGCATGACTAGAACATTTGTTTTTTCAAAGAAATTTAGGCTTTTCTTGAAAAATGACTCTTATATGGACCAATGAGTTCAGAGTCAGTTTCTACGTAATGTTTCATGCTGAGTCGAATGGTAAGATTCGCAGATCTCTTCAACTCTGTTAAAACCGAGCTTTACACTTCAACTAACAGTTTTACTCCTAATAACAAATTAATTAGGCATAAAACATATAGGAAAGTTATGAATGCGTTTCAAGGACGTCCCTGTCTGATTTGTATATGATTTTGGAAAAAATGGCGAATAAATGATGATTCAACTGGATCCCGCCATTATAAAATTTGGGTATCGTGATGTTGAGCAAGTTCCCTGGTCTTGGCTTTATCAACAACTATGTAGGTACATCGTAAACTGCCGTTCAACCACACTTAATTGAAGATTTACCGCACGCACACACACCCCTAAACATAATTCCATAGTTATGTGTTCACAGACGTAAACCTATAGTTTTTTCCCGGATTTTAATTTTATTATTCCTACTACTATTATTACGGACTCCAAAAAATGGGAACTCCTTGTCATGAAATGGTACATGCAAATGGTAACTCAATATTGTAAGTTGGTAAATTATATCTTACTGTGATGGATCCGATGCATTTATGAAAGCCCAAAACAGCTCTAACGAATAAAGCTTAAGCAACATCTTATACCTACTATTACATGCAACATAAAAGCAGGCGGATCGAACCGCTTGCGAATTAATTATTTAGCTAATTCACTTCCTCACTTACTTAACTCAAAACCCTTCAACAGCTACTAAAATTATAATCGGGTAGATAAGGCACCTACGCTTTTACATTCACGAACAAATTTACAGCTTATCTTGTTTAATAAGTCTGATGTACCTGCTCGTGGCGAAAGAATGCGATCCTCATGTGAAGTCTCAGACAACAAAATCAATTAAAATATATATATATATATATATATATATATATATATATATATATATATATATATATATATATATATATATATATATGTATATATAATAAAAAAAAAAAATTAGTACAACTTTACATATATATACAGGGTGTCTCCGAAACAGGTGTCACACAAAAAGGGATCGATTTCGCAACTAATTTGCAACAAAAAATTCCACATAGAGATTTTTTTTGACGCTTAGTTTTCGAGTAATTCAATAGTCAAGGTTTTTTTCATGTTTTCAACCTCATATCACTGAAATAACCATAACTCCCTCAAGTGACAGTGAAAATTGAAAAATTAATATACCGTTGGAAAAAACGTTAAATTTCCTACCACCCTGATACCAATTAAAAATTTTGTAAGCAGGTTTAATGGTAGGAAAATTTGGCTGAAAGTTAAAAATTGACAAATGTTAAGAAATCTGGCAAAATTCTGGCAAAATTCCATAGCTCGAAAGTCTTCAATTGGATTTTACTTCCAAAGACGGATGAAACTGCGCCGCGATCTCACCTTTCCAACGATGTAGTAAATTTTACTTTTACTTTGCTAATTAGGGGAGAAAATTCTTTTAAAAAAATCAAGGTTTCCAAACGAAACAATGATTTCGTTGCCTAACACTTTTTGAGCATAATAAAATGGTGAAATTTCTTCTTGCAGAATGGTTTCTTATTGGGCTTTGATGTTTCCTTGGGCGTACGAGCCATTTAGGGAGTTTGTCAACACAAACAAAAACAAGTTGAAACATGGACCTACCTCCTGAACATAAGTTTATCAATTGATGAAGATTTGATTGAATTTCAAATAGGTTGGATCTTGCTCTCTATGGACATTTTAAGGCAGTGCCCTTTTCGGCTTTGGGGATAAACTGATGAACTCTGTGCAGACACGGTATTTGCCAAAAATAGAGCTTCTAGGTTGCAAAAAAACTAAAGCACATTAAAGAGAATAGATGTTCATTAACAGGACCCAAGGAGAAGAACAACGTCACTTATTGGACACACGGGTGTAATCAACGTTTTGGTTGCAATAATTGGACACCACACCAAAACTAATTAAGAAGACGATCAGTCGAAACCATAATTACAAGAAATTGAAGGATAAATGTTGTATTATTCAGGGAAACCATCGAGAAACTGTGAAAACTCTGAAAAGTGGTTAAATTGATCTAAATGAAAAAGCATGTTTGCTTACCGATTTGATAGTGACACAGTGCCGACGTGCTCCACTCGACACTCAGCTCATCCTAGGATGGTTCCTTTGAACCCCAAAAAGTCGTTGAAGTACAAAAACACCCTGCAACCTTATACAAGAAAAACTAGCAGACTGTCCAATAACGGGGGTGTGTCCAATAACTGGTGCCTTTACCCTATCTGTATGATGTCTGTCTGTCTGCGGTAAATCCTTTTCACTCCCAAAACTATACCAAGTTTCAGTCCGATTTCGATGAAATTTCAGGGACTATGCGGGTTAGCTCTTAGACGGTCCCCTATAACTGTCAATGCTATTGGATCAACAGTAGCACGTGCGCCTGCGCAAACATGAATTTCTTCTAACGTCAATTTCTCATCATCTGCCGGTCCAATATCGTTCAAACTCAGTAGATCAGTGAGTTGATGTTCTAGAAAAATGTTATATCGCGATTGGTAAAGTAATAACCATTGCACATGTGCGAAACTAATATCGATTGAACTTGGAGTCTAATGGAGCGATTTTGATGTCATTTTCTGTGATCGTGCTGGATAGCTTACAGACGGTCTCCTATAACTTTCATTGCCGTCACATAAATAGTATTCGATGCGCTTGCGCAAACATTAATTTATTATAACTTCGATTTCTCATCATCTATTTGTCCAATTTCATTCAAACTCGGGGAGTGTGTTCCAGGAAAATTCCCTAAGTATTATATCGCGATTGGCGGAATAATAACTATAGTGTTTGCGCAAAACAAAAATTGACCGACTCAGACAAAACTCCAAGGCTAATGGACCAAGTTTTATGAAATTTACAATGATTGTGCGGTTTAGCTCCAAGACGTTCCCCTTTAAATTACATGGCCGTTGGATTAATAGTAGTCAATGCGCATTATTTTCTTATAACATTGTTTTATCAATCATTTCGACTCGTACTTTGTTCTTCAACTATTCTATACGTCCATGTTACATTATGTGAGGAAGCTATATATATATATATATATATATACTGAGTGCTGGTTATGTCTAGGTAGAGTATATAATTGGAGGTTGAGTTTGACCACTCAAGTCTAGTTTGGTAAAAGAAAAAAACAAAAAAAAACACTCAAGTCTAGTTTGGTAAAAGAAAAAAAAAACAAACAAACAAAAAAAAAAAAAACACTCAAGTCTAGTTTGGTAAAAGAAAAAAACAAAAAAAAAAAACCACTCAAGTCTAGTTTGGTAAAAGAAAAAAACAAAAAAAAAAAAAACACTCAAGTCTAGTTTGGTAAAAGAAAAAAACCACTCAAGTCTAGTTTGGTCAAACTCAACCTCCAATTATATATATATATATATATATATATATATATATATATATATATATATATATATATATATATATATATATATATATATATATATATATATATATATACCTGTTACCTTAAAAGTTTTCGAGATCTCGATCTTCAATATTTCAGACTGCCCAGAAGTTCTACTATTTAGGGTTGATGCCGAGTTTACTGCACATACCTGCCGGCGTATGCTTTTGGAGCCAAATTTCATAAAGGTCGGTCCAGAAGCTTCGGACAGCGGGCGGTGCACAATAATCGGAAACGGCCATTTTTCTGCTAAAACCTCTTAGCTGACCGAATTAGCCGGACTAGATTTAGAATTCTACATAATTCGGGGCGCTGAATCGATTACTCCCGGTCCCAAAACCTCAGTTTACAGAATTATCCTAGTTATGAGGAAAACTTTGTTAAATTGATAAAGGGGGGGTGGATGAAAAATTTCTTGGTCGATTACAAAAGTTTATTGCTAAAAATAAAGTACTCTAACAACATTTTTACGTTCTAGTATTGAGGTGCTCAGGCAATACGTTGATGTTTGAATTTCAGCAGTCACTTTGAGATCTTGACTGGTAGAGCGGAGGGTGTTATAAGGTTCATAAAACGAAATGTAAGAGAACTCTTTTTGTAATACATTGTTATAAAAATCCCTGGTGCTGCCATTTCTAGACACGTATCTCCACGACTTTAAAAATTGCAAGGGTCCAACACATATGACCAATCAATGTTGAGTCTCAGCTGGGGAGTCCTTCGTAGACTGTAGATTATGGAATGTTAATGGAGCGCCTCCATCTTCAGCCATTGAGTGTCAGGAGATGTACAGCTGACTTGTCCTTTATGTAAACTATTAAACGGGCAACTCGAATGTCCATCTTCAGGTCCCAAGTTTATCTGCTCGCTTTAACCCCTTATCATATATGAATTACATGCAGCACCGGCCTCTCAGTCGATTAGCACGCCAGGCCAACTGGGTACTCGAGGTTAACCCTCATTTTGATCATTTCCATGATTCCATTCTAAAACTGGAGTCAATGCTATTTTCACCATCAGTTTTTTTCTCGTCATTTCAAATTTGAATATAGCATTTCGCTATTATCACCAGTTTGGTTTTATACCAGTTTGTGAAGGATTGAATATTGGAGTAGAAGTTTCAACTTCACAAATACATTCCCAAGCCCCTTTTCAATCTTTTCCCGTTTTTTCGGCGCAAAGTTCTTCAAAAGTCACTTCAAGCGTGAATCGAAATTATATGGGAAAATTCAGATTCACTGCGTACAGAATTAATACATAAGATAATGTTGAACAAGAGTTGTTTGCCAGTGTGTGAACGAAAAATTTCCTGATCGAGAACGACTAGCGCCTCATTCTATGAACAATATCCACTATTTAATCATATAGTTTTGTTTATCATATGTTATCCACTATTCCTGTTTTATTAAGTCAAATTTTTAATCAAACAGGCAGTACGGCTGTACTCTAAAATTGTTTTCGGGCGATAGTAGTATCTTGATAGTAGGTACCTAGTTATGTGGAAATCAGTGTTATGTATGGAAGGAAAGTCATTATGCATTTCAAATTTAATATGCAACTCTCAAATAGGAACTTTAATGACGGTAGGCACAACAATATGATATAGTAGGTAAATGGTTCAAATTCGCTTTGGAAGGTACTTGAAAATATGTACCTTCAACAGTCGTCCACACATTGGAAAACACATCTTCTATCAGACCAGAGTGTCACACAATTAAACCTTCAAATCACAATAGTTTTCCGGTTCTGAAGCATTTTTACGTCAAGAAAGCATGTGAAGAACCGAAAATAACAACAAACATCGAAATAAGTTCAATAAAATTGCTTATATCTTACTTTGAAGTATTGGAATCCTTAACTTGCCTCGTAATGTTTAGCCCTCGACTGGAGATGTAACACTAAAATAATTGTCTTCTGTTTTATACGAAACCTTCCACCAGGAAACTTTTCAAAGACTTCTGTGATATCCTAACGTAACTAAGGGACCCTCGAGAATCCACTCAAATGTATACAGCCCTTGTTCTATCCATTTTTCTGCGCACCGTCCACAGAATGGGTCTCGTTCACGGACTGGAGAGGTCACCCCTAATTGGGCTCGCCAGTATGAAAAATATACAAATGAATAATAGGAATCAGGACTGGGTTATGGCAACCGGCGAACGAAAACGCTGAGTATATGCTCACATTCAGAAAGAGTTAATTGATTTTGCACAAAACCCCTAGTGTCGTAGAAGCTCCTTCAGAGCTCTTGAACAGTCCTGGTATTATTTAATAAGATACGCAGTATTAATATTGTAATTGTTATCTCACGGTTGTTAATTCGTTGGATTTTAAAACAAAAATGCGCGGTTATTTGTGTAAAAGAAATATTCCAGTAGACGTGGTCGGCGTGCAATTATATATCGTATATTATGTTAAATAGAAAACACGAGACAATTATTCTATCAATCGTAATAATTCAGTCCTATTTTTAGTCGTTTTCAACCATTAATTCCATTCTATACACATTAGTAACCAAACGAGTTTTGTGGGGGCGGGAGGTCCTTTCTGTAGTGACCCACTACACATTTTGTAATTAACAAATGTTAGATAGTTTTTTTACCTTGGTTTTCTGGTAGCTAACAAAAACTTCATTCTGGTTTTTGATAGCACACGTGTCGTACATTTATTTTGTAATTATACAAAATCAATAATACAGCGTAGTAACATACACTAAAGTGGTGACCCCTGGGTTGAAAATCATGTCAACCACAAGACAAAGACAAATTTTGAAAATCAGGGTCTTGAAGGTACTCGGACAGAATCTATATATCGTTTGAATCCCACTTTTATCCATGGAGAATGAGTTCGGGATATCTGCAAAGGGGAAGAGAGGGAATCCTGTAGTGACCCACTGCAGATAGTTTACCTTGGTTTTCTGGTAATAATAAAAAACTTCATTCTGGTATTTGATAACGTACGTGTAGTAGATTTATTTTGCAATTATTTAAAATCAATAATACTGCGTAGGTACCCACTAACGATGAAGGTAAATACTAAACCTACCAACGATTGGTTGTGTTTATATTTCGAAGGTATTACAATGCCGAAGTGAAAACCCTAACGAACTTTGATTGCGAACGCCATGCGTGACACCAGTTGGTAGGTAGGTAAGTCTCGAAATGAAATATATAGTGTGATGTGTAATAAAATCAGAGCTTTCCAACGAGAGGTGAAAGTGATAGTGGCGGAGTAGTTCACAGCTCTTCGATTGTAGGGAAAAGTTGGACAAAATCTAAAAAACTCGCGAATTAGTTGGGAATGACTTGTTGATTACAAGTATACCCCACAGGAAGGGTCACGAAGTAGTCGTGGTTTTTCATATCCTTGGGATCGTAGTTGGTGCATCTCTCATTTGGGATCAACATATTTCCTATCTCTACGCCAAACTTCGTAAATTTATCCATCTGTTTTATCATGTTAAGTCTGTACTCTCTTCGGAAGGCCTGAAACTAGTGAATTTGTCTTTTTTGAAGTTATCACTTCAATATGGAATATTGATGAGGGGTGGTTCCTACCCGAGCCACATGCGCAAATTGGTAATATTGCAGAAAGCTATGTTGAAGGTGATGCTAGCAAAACCAAAGAGGTATTCAAGTGAGCTACTATACCAGGAGGCCAAAGTTTTTACGATCCGGCAGCTTTTCTTAAAAGGATTGGTTCTGTTCTTCTATAAAAACCCACTGATTATCGATAGGCCCTACGCAAATTATCATTCGCTCCCCTTCCAGCTTTTTTGAAAAGTGGTGAACCCTTGGATCAATTTAACATTAACATCTAGAAGCCCTCAATATTTATTGTACTTAGTTTTAATTCCTTGCAAGCTCACCTTAAGGTTCCTGTAGACACAACCCTCTCTGCATATAAGAAGAAATATTCACATGGTTAATAAGTTTGGGGCCAGATAATGCAGAGCATTTTGAGCAGTATTTACACTGTATAGGAAGTGATGGGCACATCTTAATAGAAGAAACTAAATTATTTTATCTAACGGGCACGAAAAAGTTATGTAATAACATATTTAAAATTAAGTTAATAAATTTAATTTTAAATATTTTACTCGTGTACTTTGCGTATTATATGAAGGAAAAACTGATGGAAAAATGTTTATTTTGTAAGATTCCAAAAACTGTCTTAGTTTTGAACCTTCAAATCTACATTAGTGTTATAATAATATAGTTCGGCAACTCTAGCTCTTCAACACAGGCCATGCCTAAAGACGAGCTTTATTTATTCAGTTTTCATCATGGATGTTATGTGATTTTATTTTGATATTATGAACTCTCATAAATAATAGAATAGTAGATTTAATTATAGAATTGAATAACAAAATTTAATAACATGGTTTTAGTTAAAAGTTTCAATAACAAAACCCCTTTCCCGGCGGTTCGTCGCAGTCCACAGCTTTCTCAAGGTTTCATTCCTTGGGAAAAACACGCCATTACAAAATATTACACGCAAATTTAAAAAAAGTTCCAGTCATGCAGCATGATCGTATGAGCGAATTTTCGTAAATTATCGTACTATATTATGTTAACTATTTTGAAAATTTAGAACATCAAGTGAAAAGAAATTGTTAATTACCAAATTTAGGGGTAAAAACTAGCTCTGAATCATTTTCGGCTACTCAAAAAAAGAATTTGTATTTTCAGCTTGTATTTGCAGTTATTATCTATTTATCGGAAAATATTAATGAAATTTAAGTACGTTTTTCAATATAAATTTCTGCATAAATTTTTAATGGTCTAATGCATCGTCGATAAACTTTTTTTTACTAAAATTCTGCTAAAAATGTACATTTAACCATTTAACGATTTTCAGCTGTTGTTATTAATTTTTTTTATTTTAGCAAATTGTTTGAAATTTGACCAATTTCATGTGCTCCAAATGTGCTGGCCAACAAACTCGTCCTTTCATTTGGAAAGCTTGATTTTTCGGCACAAAAACGAATTTTTTATCTCAACCCTAAGGAGAGTTATCGTCAGGAATAAGACCATATATATATATTCTGGGACTCTTGTTTCTCTCAGTATGGTCAGAAAGTGCTGTGTGTCTTTGACGAAAGATGGCTGGCTCTGTACAAGGGGTTGAATGTGGGCGTCTATGTATGCTGAAATCCGTTCTGTAACACAGCCAAAGCTAGCCACAATCGGTCGACCTGGGGGAAGTTGATGTGGATGAGAGTATGATTTGTGGATCTTAGGGAGAAGATAAAAATCAGGGCACTACGGTTCATTCGGAACTAAAAGCTCAATGTCTTTGGAACTGAATAAACATTTGCTGCCCCTCTTGAACGTCGTTTATTCAGTGAGTACAACCCTCGCTAACCACGCTAATGCTATACTTGATGGTGCAAATAATTTGTTGAACACCTTTCGTATGAACCATTTGAAAAAGCTCTCAGCTTTATACGTTCAACATTTATGTAAAGGTTTACCAATAATATTGACAACACCTTCCTTCGAGCCCAGACCTACTGTACGACTTAGGCCACATATACCACAAGCTTGTGAACAAGTTCGACATTCACGGAGGGAGCAATCCGTTGAGCAAGTTCGACATTCACAGAGGGAGCAATCCGTGGAACAAAATAACGGAATCGTAGGACATCAAGGCTCACTTCATGTCCCATCGCCAAGTGATGAAAACATATGCAATCTGTCTTCTCGTCCTCTCAATGAAGTGGAGCAAAGTCTGTTGTCCAGGGGTCTTACTTTTAGCCCCACACCACATCCAGACCACATAAAGCTCCATGAAGACAACCATGAGTTCTGTTGGCGATTGAGGTTGAAATATTATTCGGATTCAGAACAGAATGCTGAACTCAAAAATCATCCTTCTCTTCAAAAATTCAAGCCACCGTCCGACTTTGATCCGAAAGCCCTTCCTTCAACGAGACTGCCACCCACTCATCCACTTGAGAGGTACATATACACGCTACTTCAGCGTACTTCAAGTGCCAACTTCTTGAACTCTCTCACACCGCGGGATACTCTGTCTCAAAATGAACGCCAGACCTTGAAATCTCTGAAATCTGATGCATCAATCAAGATCATGCCGGCAGATAAGGGTTCAACTGTTGTCATCATGAACACTGCAGACTATAATCGTGAAGCCTTGAGACAACTGTCTGATGAAAGATTCTATGAGAGGGTTGATATTGACCTGACACCACAGTTAGCAAACGACCTGAAGAGATACATTGAGATAAATGGAGAGAGAGAAGGGCTGAGTTCCAAAGACATTGAGCTTTTAGTTCCGAATGAACCGCAGTGCCCTGATTTTTATCTTCTCCCTAAGATCCACAAATCATACTCTCTTCCGCATCAACTTCCCCCAGGTCGACCGATTGTGGCTAGCATTGGCTGTGTTACAGAACGGATTTCAGCATACATAGACGCCCACGTTCAACCCCTTGTACAGAGCCAGCCATCTTTCGTCAAAGACACAGTGCACTTTCTATATATATATATATATATATATATATATATATATATATATATATATATATATATATATATATATATATATATATATATATATATATGGAAATTAGAAAATTTCAAAATACCTCAATTTTCTACGAAAATTCGCTAATAGCCAAATTAATTTAGCTATTAAAAAAGTTAATTTAATTTAAACGTAAGTTAAAACATCTACACATTTTCAACATATTTAGTCTGTGGTCTCTAATTCTGCTGTCGATGGTGTAGTTGTTCCCATGAAGTAAGTATGACGCAGTGTAGGGTGGCGCAAGGTATCAAATAAATGAAAGGCATGTCAAACACCATGTTTCTCTAGTACATCGCTCCCTAGTGCTTCTAGCGGCTGACCACGATAGTTTGGAGCCCCATTATCCCGCATTAGTTTCATCCAGATCGTATCATCGTATGCTGCTACACATGCGCAATCCTCAAATTCTTATAAAAAGCGTGACAATTTCATTTTTCGTCTAATTTTGATAAATGTTTCAGGGATTTCAAGATTATATGAATAATTCCAATGACCTATTTTGATCTATTTGTTTTGATTTTTTTAAGTATCATTATTTAATTATTGCATCAGTATTACTTCGATATGGATTCGACTGAAGAGTTAGAAATGCGCGGGCACTGCGGTTAAATGATCGATAAACGAATGGTCTTCAATTATTTACGGAGGAAAACCGAAGAGATTGTGGTGGGTTGAGGTGGCTATGAGGTGGGCGGTGAAGGGGGGCAAGCAAAGAATCGCCTGGAAACGGGCTGCATCTATTAGTTGGAAGCCTCGACTCGAGTAATAAGTCGGAAGGGCCGTCGCGTGAGCCCCATTTTAGCGGCGGCACGCCGGACTTATAAAAATCGTGTCCAGGCAGACGAAGGCGGAAGGGGATCACGCATAGTCACCCGCTCGACCGACGTGCATAATAAATAATCAACTCGCCTATTAGGACCTACCAACACAGCGGGATTGAGCGTCTAGAGAAAAGTGAAAGAAAATTCTCGACGTGGGAATCGCCCTAGTACACGAAACGGCGGAAGAAAAAGCGAAAAAAAAAAAAAAAAAAAAAAAAAAAACCACGCGACTTCAAAAAGATTTGAGTGGCAGGCCTTAAGACGTAATTTTCCAGATCTATAAATAGTCGGTTGAAATTATTCATCGATTTTATCCAGTATATTCAGAGAAATAGTGAGAACCCGAGGGGCAGAAAAACGTTCATGAGGAACGTCCCTTAGAAGCTTGGCAGACCCATTAAGGCTTGAGCTCACCTGAGTCCATTGTCATCGATTTAGGACAGAAATGAAAAAATGACTAATTAAAAATCTATTTCAGGTAATTCCGAGATCATATGATTCGCAATTAAAATGGACGAACGAATGATTTTGAAACATGTTGCTAAGTAATGTATGTATGTATATGGTTTTGGTGAGAATGGAGAACATAAGTAGATCATGATTTTACCAAATGTACTCCCTCCATTATGACTTAACAAATAAGCAACAAGCAATCCCGACGCCCTTGTAATGCTGTTCGATCCAGTTATACTTCTTTTACCATAATTATGTTCCTTAGATGCCTTACTACATCGTTGCCCCAGTCTTGTTATTTCATAATTCATTATCAATTATGTGAAGTTCTTGATTGAATAAACTCACATTTGAGTTGAATCATTTCAATTTATTCAATCAATAAGTCGTTGCATACAACAGTCGTTGAGATCATATAAGGGAAACGAGTTGCAGCAGCTACATACATGAAGATTTCGTTAATATACATAAAATTTCTGTCACCCCCGAGGCCAGTGATGGCTTCAACAAGTTATTCTGCAACCATAAAGTGTTACATAACAACCGATTTAAAGTGACTCGACAATTCTTGTCCAAGGTTGAAGTTCTCAGTCTTACCAAATCTTTGTGCCGACGTTCCCCTTGGTCATGACGTATTCAAGGACCATTCAAGTGTAAATATGGTTTCGGGGGGCCCAAACCTCCCCTCTTAGTATGCAGTGTTGCGCAGGTGAATATTTAACCTGTTTATCTCTTCAGTAACTTCACTGGCAATATCAAGCCTATTGCCACTAAGTCTCGCAGACACAGTGCAAAAGATTAAATATTCATTCAGGAGGAAGTTGAACGATTATTATCTGAAGGTATCATTGAGGAGAGCCAATCACCATGGCGTGCTTAAGTTATTGTTGTGGAAAATGAAATCCACAAAAGACGGATGTGTAGATTGTTCCCAAACCATAAACAAATTTACACTTCTTGATGCATATCTAGTCCCTATTTAGATGATATGGTATCAAAAACTGCTCATAATTCAGTCTTCAGTACTCTAGATATAAAGAGTGCATATCGCCAAGTTCCAATCCATGCGGTTGGTCCATGAGCTTCCCTTAGCTTAAGGTTCCCTTTATCGATCCCGTGTCATTGCTTTCGGATTGACAAACGGGGTAGCAGACTTCCAATGCTTCATTAATAAGATCATACACGATGAGAATCTGCAGGGAGTGTATGCCTATATTTATTATGTTACCGTTTGTGAAAATTCTCAGGAAGAGCATGATAAAAATTTACAAAAATTCTGTGCAGTAGTAAGAAAATATGGAATACCATAGAATGATGCTAAGTTAAAGTACTCTCAAACTTCAATAACCACCATAGGACATCTCATTTCAAATCACGCCATCAGGCCAGATCCATATAGAATGAAATCCTTACTCACATTCCCGACACTGCTGATGCTAAATCCTTGCATAGAGTCTTTTTTGGATGTAGGTATGAGTGGATTTCCAAATTCTCTATGAAAATGCGACCTTTAGTTGAATGCGAATCGTTTCCTCTTTCTCCAAAAGCATTAAGACGTTATGAAGCTTTAAAGAATGATATCACAAAAGTAGCCATTGCAACAATTGAAGACGGTGTCCCACTGCAGGTTGAAACTGATGCTTCAGACTTTGCCATAGCAGCAATACTTCTCAGAGGAATCATCCAGTTGCATTTTTCTCACGGACATTATCTACGAGTGAGAGGAATCACTCAGAAATAGAGAAAGAGGCTTCTGCAATCGTTGAATGTTTAAAGAAATGGAGGCATTTTCTTCTCGGAAGTCATTTCACTGTGGTGACGGATCAAGAAGCTCCCTCATTCATATTCAGTTTGAAATATTCTAGAAGATAAACAATGATAAAATAATGCGCTGGCGGCTGGATCTCTCTGCTTTCAATTTTGACAGCATTTATAGATCAGGAAAGGACAATATTCTTGCAGATACCTTATCAAGAATCTGTAGTGCTCTCAACACTACCTGACAGAAACCTGGTTATCTTCAAACGTTAACTCAGCTGAACTTTGCCTAACTAATTATACACTATATCGCACAGATCGTTCTCCATCAAATAACAAAACTAAGTTTTGCAGCGGTGGTGTCCTAATCGCAGTCTCAAAACGTATCGCATCAATCCGTTGGGTTGCGCCAGATGTGGTCGAGCATGTATTTATCATTTTACCCGATTTCAAGTTGACACTCGGTTGTGTTTATTTGCCAGACTATCAACCGGTTTCGCATTTCGAAGATCATTTTTCCGAACTGGATGCTGTATCGACCTTCTACCCTGATCATAAATTATACTACTGGGAGATTATAACAACCCAAAAACCGACCCAGAATTATGGAATGGAGATGAAATGCCGCTGCAAATGTCCCCAAAGGGAAGAGTTATTTTTGAATCAGTTAAACTTCACAATCTTCATCAATATAATACCATCTCAAACGCCTTTAGAAATGTGCTTGATTTGGTTCTTTCCAATGCTAACGTTTCTTCATTGAGGCGTTGTACCCAGCCATTGGTCCTTGAAGACGTTGCACATCCATCTTTCGAATTGCTTATCTCCTTGGATCAAGATGAGGACATACACTTTCCTACTGTTCGTTTCACGTATAACTTCAAGAAAGGAGACTTCTCTGAAATGAATTCGTCTTTGTCTACTGTGAACTGTACTGAATGCCTCGAATTACCTTACGAAGAAGCTATTGCCGAATTTGATAGATTGGTTAACTCTGCTATTGACAGATTTGTACCTAAAACAATTGAATTTTGTAATTTTTTCTCACCGCAACTGATTTTCCTCACCAAACAAAAGCGATTTGTTCACTCTCGATTCAAAGCCTATAATTGCGACCTGGATTATGCCATTTTTTCTGAGTTAAGGAGTCAGTGTAAGGCTTTAGCCAGTGAACTCTATGGGAAGTATTTACTCGACGTCCAAGATTCAATACACCATAACATTAAGTCGTTCTGGAATTATTTAAATTATAGAGAGGGAACTAATTCTATCCCATCCTGTATGAGCCTTGGTGGAACACTGGCTGGTACTCCCCAGGAGTTTGCTGATCATTTTGCGTTCCATTTTTCCTCAGTATTTGAACAACCCTTGTCTTATCATCCTATATTTCCCGATTGTGAGGTTGTTGCTATTGATGCACTTTTTGTGACTAGTGATGAGGTGTTGCGTGAGCTGGCTTCTTTTGATATTTCCAAAGGAATGGGCCCCGATGGGATGCCTCCTCTCGTGCTCAAGAAATGTGCGAATAGTCTCTCTGTTCCCATCACTGACCTATTTAACCAATCCATTGCTTCTGGCGTTTTTCCGGATGTCTGGAAGTATTCCTTTGTGACTCCAATTCACAAGACGGGGGATTGATCAAAGGTTGATCACTACTGGCCAGTGTGCTCTATGTCCACATTGCCGAAACTTCTGGAAAAGCTCATTGTGCCTCAGCTTTCAATTCAGTTCTCACACTTCATCTCCGTGGAGCAGCATGGCTTTGTCAGAGGGCGTTCAACGGTTAGCAACCTCCTTGAATTTCACGAGTATGTACTGAGCGCATTTCGTGAGGGTCGACAGGTTGATGTTATTTCAACAGACTACGCCAAAGCCTTTGATAAGCTATCTCGTCGACATATCATAGCAGTTCTGAAATCTCTTGGAGTTTTTGGCACCTTACTGGATTGGATGACGAGCTACCTTCGCAACAGATACCTTGTGGTGAGGATCAAGAATGCTACTTCCAGACCCTTTCATGCCTCCTCAATTGTTCCTCAGGGATCCCATATCGGGCCTCTTTTGTTCCTTCTGGTGATAAATGGTATTACAAGGCTCTTCTCCGAGGTGAAATGTTCGCTATTTGCGGATGATTGCTAAATCTTTAGTGAGGTTACTTCTGTGAGCGACTGTGAACGGTTGCAAGGTTGCTTGGATGCTCTTGGTCACTGGTGCATTGCTAATATTATGTTTTTAAACGAGAATAAGTGTTCTGTAGCAATATTTCACCGCATTTGCTCTCCAGTAGTCCATGATTACCATATAAATGATCTTCCTCTCCAGTGGGTGCATCAGATTCTCGACTTGGGAGTTCGATTCGACACACAAATGACTTTTATTGACCTCATTGATAGCATCACCAACAAAGCCATGAGGTCTCTTGGTTTCCTCAAAAGGAAAACAAGAGAATTCTCCAGTATTCCAGCAATTGTTTTAATATACAAGCAACTGGTTTTGCCAGTCTTCAGGTACGCTACAGTGGTCTGGTCTCCATACTACCAGGTGCATATTGATCGGCTCGAACGAGTTCTGCGAGTGTTCCTGAGGTACATAGGTCATAAGATAGGTATCCCCTCCACTGACTTCGACTATCCTTCGCTACTGGAGAGATGTAACCTGGTTCCACTCCATGTGCGTCGATCGAGGAGTGACTTGTCATTTCTGTGAAAATTGTTACGTGGTCAGCTAGACTGCCCATGCCTTCTCTCCAAAATTAACTTGGCAGCTCCACAGGTCCGTACTAGAGGTACTGCACTTTTCTCGATCGACTTCTCGCCCACAAATTACCTTTATCATCGACCGCTCTCCAGAATATTACGCAATGTGAATTTTCTCCTCTGGACCAATCCCGATATTGACATTTTCACCACACCTATACCTACAATAAAACGGTGTATCTGTGAGTAATTTTTATGATGATGATTGTTATGAACCAGTATTAATATAACTTTATTTCCTTTTTATTAAGACCAAACTTATATTCACTTTGTAAATTTTCTATTGCACTAGATCAACTGAAACTGATTTTGTATTTTCCTTATGTAATTGGGTTCGCCCGTTTGATAAATAAATAAAAATAAAACACTGAATCCCTATACGCTATGCATAATACTCTTTGTTATCCAGGCATTACTCGTATGTTCCACTGGTTTCGAAGTCGCAATCTTTAAATGGAAGATTGCGACTTCGAAACGAGTGGGCGGTGACGAAATAGGAAAGTACCTATTTAAATTATTTTCACATTATTTACTGTTCTGCCCGCCTAAGAGTGATATTATTTGTTCAACAGCGATGAGACTTATGGGAGCCACTCATTTCGCAAAAATAGATGAGGTGCTTACTTTTGACCATCCACAGTAGTTGCATGCTGAATCAATCGCTATGAAATTCATAAGCGATTCTCTTGATAGGCTATTCTCTAACTAACTTCCAAGTTTTAGCGAGTACCGGCAAATCGCGGAAATATGTTCAATGATATACGTGTTTACGCATGAACACGCTAATTTTATTCGACAAGAATGAAACATAAAGAGGATTTCTCGCAACCCAATCCTAACAATCCTTTCTTCGAAATAACATTTTAACATTTCCTCCAATAATATTTTCAGTGTTTGATTTGACAACAGAGTTCATGTTCGCGCATAATTTAATTGAAATTGAATTCATTGGCAATAATTTAGAGACCATGCATATCGCAACTACACTTCAATGAGTGAATTCAGGCCACAAGATTGTGAGAAATAGCGAACATTATAATTCGCGTGGGCATCTGACAGTGATGAAACCTATTAGAGACACTCTAGATTCTACCCCGCAAGTCACTGAGAATTTTTCCATATCAAACTTTACTTTGATCCATTTTCTATAAAATCTGATTTATTATTGTGGAAATAATTTAGTTTCAACTGGTTAATTTTATTTTAATTCGTAATCATTTCCTCTACATCGAAATTATTTTGAAATGTATGTAATAAGCATACAGGGCGTATAGCATTTATGGTTTACAGGGTCAGAAAAAAAAAAAAATAGACACGAAACAAAAGTTGTTCAAAATGGTCTGAAACTTGAAACGCTAGTGGGAATTTTATTTTTGGGGAAGAAGAAAAATTCCCCAAAGTTTTTCCCGAATTCTCCCGAAAATTCTCCCGAAAGTGGAAATAATACCACTGCCTATAGGTTGACCAGGAAGCAGAACAGGAAACCTATTGAAAAATGAATCTAGGGCCAAAAATAAATACCTCAATACGACAAAAGAGCTGGAAAAGAAATCATTACTTCTTATGTGACTGGTCGGCGTACGGAAATCAAAATCAGAAAATAACAGGGGGTAATTGAGAGTATAATTCTGTAGCTCAGACACCAGTAGGAAATCACCTAAAACACGTCTATTATCGAATTTCATACTACACTTGGCCATCAATGAATCATAAACAACATCATTCTGCCGTATAGGTTTTTTAAGCAATAAATTGGAGATATTCGTGTTGTAAAGATTCAATACGCCTTTTACGATCCTCGTAAAACGCGGTTTCACGGTACAATTTTGTTTCAACGCTCTTCCGTACTCCAGAAGATGGCCAACCATAGAAACCAGTAGAGGGCATTATAAAATATACCTGATGCTTGCTGAGTATCAAAAATATAAGTATTCCCTCAGGCGTAACATTGTATTTGCGATTACGTACTACAAATTAAGATTACAAAAAACCGACATTTCAAATTGAATCGGGAAAGTCTAGACGTTTCACAAATTGCGTAGGATTTCCGCAGCTTTCACCCATCTTCCTCAGTCACAAAATGCCGGCATCAAGCCGAAGTAGGATAATCAGCTGCAATAATACCTTTCGCATCAAGTAGCTACGACGGAGGACAATTGAAACGTGAAGCCCTATTGTGATGGAGGCCCTTTGAGACGAGCACTATTGTGCTAATAATAGAATAGCGCACCCCAACGGCGTTGTATCTTACAATCAAATGCCTGCGGTTCTTCAAGTACTTAACCCTCGCACCGACAAGCTCAGTTCACGAATTGCCTCTATTTACCATAACATTCTTCATTGTTGATCGGCGTGGAATGTAGTAAGACTTTTTCGGTTTATACGAACCAAAATTCATCAATGTTTTAGCAATAATATATAGTTTGACGATGAATACTTCCAAGACCGACACTGTCACTTTTCTATTAGTTCTACCGGCCAACCTGATTCATTCACTTTGGGAATTCATGAATCAACATGTTTCAACCTCTACTGCACTAAGCTCAATCGAGTTGATTGCGCCAAATATTTAGGTCTCCACCTCGACCAAAACCTTAAATGGCGACTCCACATAAGAATCTTAGTGAAGAAAATTAGAAAATCGTTATTCTTTTCTATATTCTACGTAAATGGCTATCAAAAAGTCGCCTAAAAAATATATATTATGTACGTATACAGTATCCTTATTACGGAATAGAGTTTTGGGGTGGTGCATATTCCACAGCATTTGACTCGATCAATGTTGTCTGCTACTCCCTAGAGCGCATCATCACTCGTTGCCACCCTCGCAACCGAATCAACATTTATTTGAAAAATATGGTATACTGCCACTTCGAATGTTTTTTTTTTCTACCGATATCTGATTAGAATCCACAACGTTATCCACCTCATCATACTGTTAACAGAAACACACAAGCAACCTGTCAGAACAACGTAATTTTATTTCCTCAATCTTCCAATGATTTTTTCACTAGGCAATTTCCATGGCTCCCTCTTAAACTATACGCCTCACTTTCGACGACTTTACAATCAGTTCAGCCGATAAATATCTACAAAAAGAAAATAGGTGCGTAGCTATTACAGTTGCACACATATTGTGTTTACATTGCTGTATCTATATCTTTTAAATAAAGAAATTTGATTTTGAAGAGGGTTTATTCGATTTTCATTCGGTATATTCCTGCAACACTTGAAACAATCCCTTCATACAGTTAAAACTAGTTCAATTATTATACCTTCACCATATTTGACTAACTGCGATCCCCCTTTCACGTTACTTGCACTCAAATGGTTGCATCTCTCTTCCTTTCCTCCCATTAAGCCATGAGGTTTAAACTCCCTTTTATATACATATGCCTAAATAAGCTGTGTGGCTGATGTATCTTGCAACTCGTAGAAATAGACAATGTCAACTTCGATTTTTCCATTTTACTTCCAAGTGCACCTATGGGCAGCCAAAATCAAAATTATCAATCATATTTCTCGTTTTAGGCAAATTATTACTCCTTTTGTTTCGTGTCTGTCTGTATCCGTGTCTCCGCGAATCCTTATAACAAGGTTAATTTCTACAACTTTCATGGTAGATGGTATCTTATCAGTTTCATTATTCTCAAATCAATACTGCGAGTATATTCTACGCATGCTCAAACGTTGAATCAATCGAGCATAATTTTATAACGCGCTAATTGTCTCACCTCGCTCAAAACTCGTAGGGTATTTGGGGAATGATGTGATTATCTCATATGAAATAATCTTAAACCTTTGCTACAATAACTTCAGTTAATTTTATATCCCTGGTTTGATGAAATTTTCAGGGATTAAGCCAAATGCATCCACCTAAATTTCTATAGGCCTAATTGTCATTGAACAGATGATAAGACCTCAGGGAAGATAATGTTGTGGTTGTCGTGTGCAATACAACTTTCGGTAATTTCGTTTCACCAGGTTGACACCATATGAATCTATTTGATTTATCATCTCAACAAGGACACAAACCTACTACTACTATTACAAACGTAAGCTACAGCGACTACCATACTTGGCAGACGTTGTTTACAGAATTTTGTCTCGAGAACCCAGCCCCAATATAGACTGATATGCCTACGTACAGATAGTTGGATAGATAAACTTCTTACATTTCTTTGTATGACGAATATTTGATTTCAGTTTGAAGTGCAGCTCCACGTATTGGAGATTTGCAGAGATGATTTTTCAGACTGAATACATCTTTGAAGAAGTAAGCAGGGGTAGAGAGAGGTGTCCTATTACATTCACTAAAGAAAGCACCCTCCAGTAATGTGGACATTACTCTCCGCAATATGTTCCATCCTTCACATCTCCAATTTGGATGATGGTCAATGAAGGATGACTTACAAATGATCCCTCTTCAATTTGATCGCAGTATTTTTCCCCCCCACAGGCTCAAATTTTTCTAAGTTTCCACTGAAGGGTACTCTGAGAGCGTTCTCCCTGATCCATTTCGGCTGTCACAAATCCGCCAAAGTTTTCACAAGATTTTTATGGAACTTTTAGAGATCATTTATGTTTGGGATGCAACAGTTCGGAAAAAGCAAAAGCCTCTTTAGATAACCAAATTAGTTGAACTTGGCATAGATTCCCCAGTACATTTGGACACTGAATCTGTGGCCATCAGTCCCGTAACCCCATATCCAATATTTACCCTAGATTTGACGAAGAATGGCCAAAAATGGCAACAAAAATTTTGTTTTAAATTTTCATAATTTGTGGTGAATCATTTGAAAAACATTTAAAAGTCATTAATATGAACGTTAGAAATGTCATGCACAAAAATGTAGGTACCTAATCAAATTTTTAAAAAAGCGGTAAAAATCATCTTTTGGAATTTTAAAAAAATGAAAAAATCACTAAAAATTCTGCCTTTCTGCTGAATGCTTATCAGAAAAAGTTTGAATGCTGTACATTAGAACGTTGAAAATATTGTCAAACAATAACGTGTTCGAATTTGAATCCATCTAATTGTTTGAAAAGGGGGTTAAAAATCCTCTCGTCACACCCAAAGGTTTTAAAATAGTCCTGAGTAAGTTACAGCACATAAAATCTCATAAATAACGATTAATGAAATAATGCATTGTACAAGTCTGTGTTATAAGTACTAAAATTATTCTGAAAATTTAAGACTTAAGTAGGGAAAATTCGTAATTATCATATATTACATCGTATAAGGTTCTTTTTTCATTAATTGACGAAAAGGTAAGTGAATTAAAAAAATAGTTGTAATTCCTTTGACCAGACAACAATTGCTTCTTTCCAGAGAAAAGAGAGAGGCAGTTCATTCATTTGAACGTCTGTTATTAAAAACACCCAGTGTGCTGTTTATTGTTAAACCGAGGACCAATAGGTTTCAGAATACATTCCCATCACTTCAATACAATATATTTTGAGGTGGTAACAATCCCGAAACCGTGCCCAACGAAGCGTTTTTCTGCAGTACAATATTCGTGAGAAAACACGACTAATTAGCCTTTATGTATGTATATAATTTTCAAGGTAAATGGACAAGTTTCCTGAGTTGGAATTTTTAATTTTCATTCTAAGAATCGGAGTCAGCCAATAGATGTAAGTGCATCTATGAATTCAGTGCATTTGAAAACCCTCGCCTCTGTTTTTTCCCCCCAAATGCCAAATGGTTTGAACAAAAACAAATGATGTGTGGCTCAAAGCTCCATCGTATCCGCACCATAAAATATTTCAAACAGTAGGTTCCTAGCTGATCCCTATGGATGCGGGAAATAGTGAATTGAGAATTTAAAGTTGGCGCATGTGCAGCAGGCGCTAGTGATACTGTTATGATGTTATGATCTTTCATTAAAATCAAATGAAACTGTAGTGTTTTCATTCAAATTGTTATTTCTTAAATAAGCAGAGTAGACAAGAATTTTCAACTGAGAATGAATAGGTACGCGCTCGGTTATCTCGATCGAACTAGATATTCGCTAGGAAATGTGAAGACTCTTCCCCAAGTCTTCCTGATTATTTCTACGATTTGAGCATCATCAAACAGTGTGGTGTACTAGTTTAAGAACAGCGACCAATTCGTAAAACATAACAACAGGCTGAAGAAACTCATCAGCAGGATGAAATGTGACAATGATGTCACAGGCTTTGTGTTTTCCCGCAGATAATTTATCGGATTCTTGATCTGTGTCATAACCCCCCCCCCCCTCCCTTCCCGTTCTACTCCTCCACCGGTAGTCTGCATATTCTATTATGTCTATTGTATACAAAAATACAATAGAACGCAGAACAGGTGAGCAACAGTAGGCTAGAAAACAATGAGTTAAAACACCCGCCAAACGTCAACATAGAAACATAATCATGCAACGTCGGAACGCTGCGCGGACGTGAACCAACATAATATATGCCGCCAATCTTCTCTAACTAAACATAATTCTGGTTATTTCATAAACTATCCATTTTAGAACGTTTTTCCTTTGTTCGCTTTTTAGGTGAAATAGCTATTTTTAAAGAAGCTCCTCTGCGTCTGAAAGACATATAATTAAACCTCTATGAAGTTTAGTTAATTATATAGTGAACGGTGTAGAAATTCGATTGCATATTGAAATGACAAAGTTCTGTTTCGTCGTGAGATTTGAAACATTCATACGCCCCGCATAAAAAAGTTTTTCGATGCTTGAAAGACTGATTGCTGAATTCTTCATGAACTGGACTAACTGCTCAAAGTCGATAATGGGACTCAACTCGCAAGTATCGTGTTAATTGCTCTACATCAAGTGGGCTGTGATCCAATCTCCCCTCTTCGTAAATTGAGCGGTGTTCCGATTTATAAGCTACACCCTCAACTACGACTTCGAGGAATCCGCAGTTAGTTGAATCGCTAAGTTGAATCAGATAACACTCCGGTTGATTTGTCCGTGCCTAGTTCTCACTTGTACTATATCTCTTCTACCGAGTTGCCGATTGAGAACTTTTGGCTTCCAACGAACACGTTGCATAATGGAGTAGTGGTAGTGATCCGACCATTTTTCACGGTGATAGACACTGTGCAAACATTATATCATTCAGCTAAGGCAACACTGCTAGAGAACAGAGTGGTGTGGACTAGGGCGATGTTTCTTGAGATAATAAAGGTCAGCGTTGCTACCTCGATTCCGCGGCACCTGAGGAGTTTACCTACACTTGCTTATTTGGATAGCGTTAACGCTCCCACACCTCCAATAGCTAAGAATTGTCAGTTCAAGTTTCAGTCAAATTCGATTCGAAAATATTTTTGAGATATAATTATTGTGTGTTCGGAAAGAAAATTAAGATCAGAACAAGTATGAAACTCATGGCTTACTTTGTGAGTTTTGAGGCATTTAATATAGCAACAGTTAGCATTAAGACACACGGACTACTACCATCTGCAAGATAAAGACAACTTTACTTAATTCGTCAGAAGGCACAGATTGGGGGGGGGGGGGGGGGGGTTCCGTCAGTCATCATTTGAACTCAAATCAACACGTTTCATAAAAATTTATGTGTGGGGATTGATGGGTGAGTGCAACTCATGTACGAGTTTGCCACCCTTGTCTGAATCGAGATAGAAAAACATAGTATATTTTAGCTTGGATACAATATCACTGAACAAAACACCCAGCGAAAATCAGCTGTTTGATACATTTTTGAATACTAAGAGTAATTGAAAACATTTTGGTGAGAAAATCATACATTACATGAACGTTCATTGTCTGGCTTGTAATAGATTTAAATTATCCTTGCCTCGAACAAAATGGTAAAATTATCGAACAAAAAAAGAATCATGCATGTCGGCTAGTTAAGAACAGTACAATTCATTTACCTTTCTCTCACTCTTCCTCACCATCAATACGTCATCGAAATTAAGTCCCCAATTTTTCTCAGGTACATCTAGACCAAGAAAAACGCCAATTAATTTACAAACTTTTAAATAATTTGATAGACTCCCCTCATCTGCTCGCAATGCTGGATCTCTTCGTCCCCAGCCATGGCACCCCAGTTTCTCCTACTTTCTATCCCCGAGCATCAAGTACTAATTACCTGTTCAGCGCACCAAGGACTCGAATCCAGGACTTCAACCGACTGGACGTCGACCTCTTCAGGAATACCCCTCTAAGTTTTCGCCGGACCGAATTACATGTCCTCTCCACTACTGACTATAATAATTACTTCTAATAGTTTTTCAATTCGGTAACTGTTGAGGAGGTTTACTCCGCGGTCTGTTCATTGTCTTCTTCTCCCTCTTCCGACTTTTTTGGAATAAGCTCCGTTATGGTTAGAGATGTTGCCCCTCACATCATCGAGCCCATTTCGTATATCTTCAACCTCTGTTTCGCGCTTGATGGGTTTCCTGATTGTTGGAAGATTTCTTTAGTTACACCTATTCCAAAGAAAGGTAATTGCACTACTTATGAGAACTTTCGACCAATATCAAAACTCCCAATTTTTGCCAAGGTCTTAGAATCCCTGGTCCTGAAGAGAATTCAATCTTTTAATGAGAAGAGAGATATCATTCATGCCAATCAGTTTGGTTTCATGAAGGGCCGGAGTACCTGTGACGCTGTTGTTTCATTGATAAGGTCGGCACTGGATTTTCTGGAGGGGAGAAATCGTGTGGAACTTAGATTATACGACCTCTCAAAAGCTTTCGACCTTATTTCTCACGACCTCCTTTTACAAAAGTTGGTCCATTACGGTTTCTGTCAAGGAGCTGTTGCTTTTTTTGAGAGCTACCTCAGGGGATGGTCTCAGGTAGTGTCATTCAATGGTCAGACTTCCGAGCGGGTTACAATTCCCTGCGAGATAAAACAGGGTTCCGTTTTAGGTCCTTGTCTATTCATGAATGACCTATCATATCAACCATTAAATTCTGGTCACCTAGTCTTTTTCGCAGATGACATTTCAGTATTATCAGCTGCACCTGACAATGAATCCCTTGAATGCAACGTATCCCAATCACATAGTATAGTAAATAAATGGTGCACTGCAAATGCTTTGATTCTAAACAATACTAAAACGCAAAAATTGTCATTCAAGCTAAATGGTCGCCCTGATGATACTGTGAACGTGTTGGGAGTCTCAGTGGACAATAGATTGTCCTGGCACAGCCATATTGACATGCTTTCTTCAAAGCTTGCATCCTGCAATTTCCTTCTTCGCCGACTCGCTTACTCTGTGTCATCTGAGGTTCTGCTTATGGTGTATCACGCATGTTTCGCAAGCCGTATTTCTTACTGTGGGGTTTTGTGGGGCAATTCCAGTCATGCGGAGGTCATTTTTAAACTACAAAAAAGAGCCATCCGTACTGTCCTCAAGCTTGGATGGAATCAAAGTTGTCGAGGACATTTTAAAGAACTTGGGATTCTGACACTTCCTAGCATCTATGCGCTCAATTGTTTGTTGCTTGTGAAGAAGAATTTGGATGTTTTCTCCGATGGCACGACTAATCATAATCATTTCACCAGATTTCGCAAAAACCTCCGTCCCCCGCATGTTAGACTAAATTCTTCAATGATTTCAAACCCCTACCAAATTGGGTCCCGTATGTTCAATCTGCTTAACGACGAGACTAAAGAGCTTCCTTTCAAACCTTTCAAGCGCACCATACAACACGAACTCATTAAGCAAGAACTATACCACACCAGTGATTTTTTCAAGATTAAATGTGCCATTTTTAAATAGTAGATAGCAATTTTTTCATGCAAACAAAAATCAAGCAATATCTATATTTATTTTTTTGACTAGTGGAACGTTTTACTCCACTTATTCACATTCAAATAGTTTTTATCATGTAGCCATTGTTAATTTTATGTCAGCAACCGAGGAATTTTATAAAAGTACTCGAGTTAGCTTTTTAGATATTTATTATGAGACTGTGATAACTTGTTAACTGTTGAATATTTGTATTTTTTTTTTTTTTTTTTAGATTTATATAAGTTGTATGAGTTATTGTTTTTAGTGTGATTGTAATTTATTGAGTGTATGGCTTTATAGCGAGTAAATTATTTTGGGTTCGGGGCTCTCGATCGGCTCGGGGGCGGTCTCGCCTGGTGTTTTTTTCGGTAGTGCGATTTATTAATCGTAGCAAGGGGTGCCTTCCTAGAAATAGGTGGGCGCCCCCCGGGAGGCCGCCATGGTGGGTCGGGTCCGGGCTCGGTCGGGAAGCCCCGGCCGAGCCGCCTTTTAGGCGGGTTGATGACCTGCCTACACTCTTTTGTTTTATTATATTATTATTGTTTTAATCAATCTGTTTTTTCCCCTCTTTTATTGGCTACATAAATGATGATTTGCTTTGTACAACAATGTTTGCTTTGACGATTGTCCTACATAATCATGTTTTGACAAATATATATGATTTTGATTTTGATTTTGATTCTTTTTCTCTCCTATCGTTTTTCTCTCAGTTCCAATTTTTGTACAATTATTTCAGTATTATCGTCAGTGTTCCTTTGTGTGTGTGTTATTTCAGTGTTATTTTCATGTTTCTTCTATAAGCACCTACCATAAATTTCTAGTTTATTTCTTGCTATATGTGCGTTGATATTTTTAAATTTTTTTTTCTCTTTCTTCTCTCTTAGTTCATGAATAAATTGGGCAACTACCCGTAATTTCTGTTAATAAATAAATAAATGACATACTTAATTCCAAACAATATCGTTGAAAAAAAAAAAATAATAATAATAATAAAAATAAAAATAATGGCAGCAAACCAAGATAGAGCGTCTTTGGGCTTAGAGTCCGTGCTCTACGTAGAAGTATTTTGCTCATAAGCTTGTCAATTAAGAATGAAATTCGGGTGCTCCAACTATGGCGATCGGGAAAGACGGAATTTTTACCAGCATCTTCCACCGGAGAAGAAAACTCTCCAGCTCATCAAATTGATTCACTGTTTCAATATTAGTCAGAAGAAAATGAGATGGTTAGTGAGAGGGGGGGGGGGGGGGGTTGACAGAGGTCTTGCGAGGAAAGGGTTAGCTTTGGGTACCCGAGCTCTGAGGTGGTTATTGGCCTTTTTCAGTCTCCTTTGACAAAGGGAATCCTCAGCTTGGGAGTCCTTAGGAATTCCTTTCTTTCAAGATGCCCCCCCCCCTTCCTCTTACCACTCCTTCACCTTACAACCCCTCTCACTTCTCTCTTTAACAGTCTCGGAAGATTCTGCCGAGCTGAAGGGAGGTTTCAGAAGATTTCTCGTTGAGAAAATCTCTTTGGGAGAACCGCTCGGGGAAGGATGGTCTGGAATGCTAATTAAAGACGCCCGCTGACAACGGCCGTCCAATGAATGGTGAATATTGGCCACTCACCCGAACGAGAATCAAAAGTTTGCACAAGCGAGCAACTCCGATCTATCTATCTAAAGGGTGTGTGGTGAATGAGATTAACAGTATTACCATTAGAGAGGCTTTATTCTACGAAATAAAACTGAATAGATTTAGAATCTAAAACGCATTAGAGGAACTGAGGAAGCGTTAACAAAGTAACTAGTTTACTAGTAGTTATGATCAAGGCTAATGCTATTAATTATACTACATTCACCCTCTCCTCTGAATCGAACATAGTCCTCTAGGTAGATAAGTCGCTTTGAAGTTATAGTGTTCTTTCTCACAGAGGATCCCTGCATATCTGGGAGTATGGTTCTTTCAGAGACAGGCAGAGGTCTAGAAGTTTCAGACTCTTGTTGGAATAGCATAGGACTTCCTAGTACTTGTTGGCCAGATGAAGGATTTGCGAGTAGCTGATGAGTAGGCGCTCAGCTTGTGTGGACGGAAGTTAGTGAAAAAACGTTGTCTATTTCCACGAAAAATAAAGAGTTACAATGTTAAATCGATTTCGACGGTTAGGCCATCATCAGTAACAAACAATAACTTACTGGTAGTTGTTTGATACTGATGATGACCTCACTGTCGAAATCGATTTAACATTGAAACTCTTCGTTTTTCGTGGAAATAGACAACGTTTTTTGACCAACTTCCGTTTTGAAATGGGTTTCCATAACTTCGTCGCGAGTGATTTAGTTCGCTAGTGTGGAGCTGTGATAAGTAGAGGAATGATTTCTAGATTGCTGAAGGTTAGTAAATGCACTAGAAGGTAGTTGAAAGGATGAATTGGGATTGACCAGTTCCTCTTCTACGTTGTTTAGCAGACTTCTTTTCTGAGGGGTGAAATGTCTGGTAGAAGTAGTAGTTTCCCGTCCATCTGGGATGAATATGCGAGCGTAGTCGTGGTTTCCATAATTTAATATCATCTTTTTGAACAAGGGATCGAATTTGGACCGCCGGTTTTTTCCCATCACTTGGCATTAGCCAGTGGCCGAAGCCATGAAACTATTTTTATTAATCAATATTTAATAAAGTTTTTCGTTTGTTGTAAAAAAAAAAAAAAAAAAAAAAAGGTAGTTATCGGTGCAAAAGATAACAGTGAATTGGGAAAATTTAATCTCAACGTTGATGTCACTTATGTATGAGCAAACTATTATATACGAATTAGGTATTATACGAATTATTGTTTCTCAAAGAGCCTGGGAACTACAACCACGAAAATCTTTTAAATTACGGAGATATAGTTCGCAAATAAAAAGTGGCTTATCACGGGTATTCAGACAAACACACAGGTACACTAAACACATGTGGTCAGCAGAAATATCGACAAATTATTTCCCAACTTTATTCCGTTACAGATTATTCATCTGCGTAGAAAGACTTCTACACTGAAATAATTAACCTTTTTCTAATAATTTACAGTTTATTTTTAGATCCAATTTAATCAGTTGTTTTAATTAACTAATTGTTCCCGCCGTATTTTATTTTACAATAAGGTGCGGCTTATCCGTTCATAATCTTCTCTAGCGGAGCCATAATTAATTAAAACAAGCTCTGTTCCCTTTATTTTGCGTCAACCGGTAACATTTTTGTAATCCAGTTGTTATCATTAGACTTGATTTCTTACCGCAATCATGGATCAAGGACGGTTTGCAGGGCTCTTCTGTCATTTTATTTATTTTATTTTTTTTTAATTATAAAATAAAATTAAGTTTTTATTACAGGCTCGGGAGAATCTGAAATATATATATATATATATATATATATATATATATATATAATGGCTTTATATAGACATTTCAGCTACTAAAAAAGTTGTTAATAAAAAACACTGAGCGTTGTTCCCCAATATGTATAGGAAAGGCTGACAAAATATTACATGTATATTGCTAACAAACTTTTTTCTGTCTGCAAAGTAAGGTGAGAAGTAAGGACAGCTACATCACTTATTGCAATAGAACGTATAGTGGAAGAACAAAGTATGAGTCAAAATCATTGAATACATTATAGAACGCTGATATATGTGAACACATGTTGATTTGCAAAACAGGGCTATAATATTGACGTTTGCGTATGCGCATATATTTCCATCAATCCAGGTACATTCACCATTTAATGTGAATCTAAGTGGACCAACTAAGAGCTAACCAGCACAAACCCTGACCACTTCATCAAAATCGGTCTGTTAATCTCGGAGTGTCATCTGTAACAATAAATTTTCGGTTAACTTCTGCGCAATGGTTACTGGAACCAACCGCGCAGATTGGTTGCTGTAATTGGGTGAATCGGTCGCAGGAAGAATCTGGCCTGAAGGATTAATTAGGCCAATATTATAAGCCAATTAGTTTGCTAAGCACAAATACGAATATTCTAGAGATATGTGTTAAGGATCAATCAATTAAATACTTATAAATAAACCTAAAATACAATACGGATTCCGGAAAAACAAAAGTACGCAAGTCTCAGTATGCAAGGGTGAATGTAGGTACTAGTTATTCAGGCCTTTGTTTTTGAAAGAAACTTTTTTTGTAGTTACAGCAACTATGCCTTAGGATAGACGTCAAAAATTAAATATCTGAATCATAAATATTATTCCCTACGTCACTTATTCATAAAGCTAATTCATCTTATTTAAAAATGCACTAGTCAAGTACTATTTATATTTTCCTAATCCCAGAAGCATTTTGAAGACTTCTTCATCCTGAAGACGAATTATTTAAATTTACTAGCCTTAGAAATAGTCTCGAAGTGTTTCGTGTTTTAGGTAAATAGGTATCTATCTATGTTAATTTACTACCGAATTTGAGTAGGATCGAATTCTGGTAATTTTGGATTCATATTTTTTATCTGTGATATTTGTGTACGGTCTTAAATGATTATTTCTGTTTGAGAAAATGTAAAGTTTTTCGGACATTACTGATCACGTTGAAGAAATAGGTGTGTTTTACATCTCAAAGACTAAATTTTGAATCTAAGACGTTTTCCGAGAAAGGATCGGTGATTTTGATTTGAAAATTTGATTAACTGAATTGAGAACTTACAGATTTTTTTATAACTCGTTGATTGATCATTATTTTAAATCTTCATTTCATTCATAGATAGGAGACAGTTTAATAATCTTTTGAAATGACATTACGAAATCATTCATGAATATCACTTCTATTTACTCAAAATTATTATATGAGATTATAATTTGCAACGTTTACAATAACTGGGACATGGTATCAAATAACCAGTACTAACGCGTTTTTTTTTTTTTTTTTAGATAAACATGTGGAATAAAAAATGTCATTTAATATTATTTTGAATTCTATTTGCACAGTCAATTCAACTCTCAAGTTTCTGAAGAGTGAAATACAATTTTCACTTGTCGGTAAAAATGAAATAACGAATATCTAGAAGCTTATAAGTTTGAGTTTCACCTTTAGTGTCCAATAATTGGTACATTCGCCCTAGTTGAATAACGGGATAGTGATATAGATTCATAGCACCAATTAATAGCTATTTACTGAGACTCAGCCAAAGCTTTCCATACAAATTCACTCAAAATATTATCACAATTAGGAATTGGGAACTTAGTTTTGGAATGGTTTTGAAGCCATCTAAACGAAAGAAGCCAAAGGGTTAGGGATAATTTACGCGGGAATTATTCAATAACGTAAGGCACAGTCTTTGTGTTTTACATTTTATATGAATGACATTAGCAATTTGAATATTCCAGGGCGTTTAAATGACTCTTTACCGGTACGGCCTCTATGACGAGGCGTTCTTGAACAATCAAGTCGAGTCACGAGACTCTAGACCCTGACCAACTAATCTGAATTTTATTATGGGATTGACTACTTGATGTTATTTATTTTTGAGATGCGAGTGTAGCGAGCATCCAGACCACTGATCTAAGCAAAAAACTGATCTGTGTAAAATCTCATGGCGACTGGAGCGCTGGGAATGCCACGTGGTTTGTAGTCGAACTAAAGAGCAAGTCAGGGTCTAGAGTCTCGTGACTCAACTTGATTGTTCGCGAACGTCTCGTCCCTCTATGTCTTAAGCTCAACGTGAAATGAAGTCCGTAATGAAGCATCTGACAGCATACAGATTTTGGGGTATGATTTAAGATTAATAAATTGACTATTCATTTGAGTAATACCATGTGTCATTATTTGGGGGAGAAATTCAAGTTGTCTCGGGAAAGCTGAGTGTAAAATTGAATAGAGTTAAATGAGTATTGTGAGCTGCACGAAACTACGAGTATTAAGGGTAAAAGATTTAGGAGTTTACTTTGACTTCCATTTAAAATAGCATAAGCCAATTTTCAAAACCACAAAAATGCGTTAATTGCGTTATGTCTTTGCTGGACTCAGAACGATTCAAATCATTACAAAAAGGTTTATTATTTCTGTATTAGATAAGTAACCATTAGGTAACCATTCCACGCAGATCATAGGTGTACAATTAATAAACTATCCAGGACCCCACAATTTTACGATTTTTAATATATGTAAAAAAATTTAGAAAAAAATCCGGTCCGATACGAATGAATGCTGCAAATCATTACACAGAGTTTTATTATTTCTGCATTGGATAGCCCATCCTAAATTTACCTGCATAGGTGTAGATGCCGATGGAAGAGAAATAAATTAAATTACGTATCACACCTACACTTTCCAAGTATTAAACACGAGCAAACCCACCAACTGAAAAATAATTATAATAAATAAATCAACTACTTACGCTTCAAAAGCACTTCTACAGGTGACAAGTGAAGTTATGATGAACCCAGTTTCGTGAAATGAAAATTCCATGGGATTGTATCAGTTGACACGGATTCATAATTAGAAAGCAATTTTTGCTGTGTTCCATCAGTTAAAAATTGCGCTCATGTTGCTGATTTTTCTCATTTTGATGGACGAGGGGGGGGGCTGTCTATTACAAAAATTATTAGGTGTTGAAAATAACAAACCATAACGTTCTTAGCCGATAAATTTAATATTCAAAATAAAATACACTGCACTAGTCAAATCTGAACTCACTAATTGTCTTCCCGCTTGGAGTTGTGCGTATCAGGCTTCTTGGGCATTTAATCGTCGTACAAAAAGCACTACTCAGAAAAATATGTAGTGTATAATTCAACTATTATTCATCGCCCCTGTTTAAAAAGTTTCAAGTCCTCCCCTTCCAAAAGGCAGCCGATTTCCAGGGAATTCACCAGCTCATAAGGGATGGTTCGCGTCCACAATCACAACATTCAGCTGACACCAGAACTAAAAACTTGGTAAATCTGAAACTACCCAAGCTAAGAACTAACTGTTACAAAATTAATTACATATGCAGAGGTACGTCTGCTTTAAATAAACTTTCAACTAAGCTCAGAGAGTAATAACTTTCAACAAACAGAAAAATGAAAAATGAAGAACCTGTATGCGAACTCACGACGTCAGCCTAGGGAAATAGTATCAAAGAGCCTGTTCATTCCCAGAGATAGTGGGGAATGAATGAATTGGTATTCAATTGCGATTTATGACGTGTATATTTACGGAGAATAAACGTATTTTCAATGTTTATAGCATGTATAAATCATTGAAATACTTTTCATCGGAATGACTAGCTATTCGCTGAAACGTTAGACACAGACAGACTTCAGGGAGAAACCTTAGGCAGGTACATACTTTTGTTTTTTTTTTCCCCCGGATTTTTACGATATTATGAAGACTAAATATGTTGTCCAAGGTGGAATACCCCGTCCTGAACCCCGCCTTGCGCCTCCGTCAAGATACCGCCTCTTTCCACCCATCCTGACAAGCGTTCTAAGAGCAGACCTGCAAATATTTTCGCGCCGGTATTCATGAATGCGGTTCCTCGGACGTTACCCGGGTCGGTTGTCTCCTCCTTCGTATGGATGGCGAATAAGATTGCCTTTTTGAACGAATATGAGGCGTTACTTGTACTGTAGAAAGTATTGAAAACCTTTAAGAGACGTTTTTTCAACATTTCTGGTGCATTTATGAAAAATTCATTCGGGTCCTAGGGCTTTATTTTTCTTCAATTTCTTAATGACCGATTCCAGTTCGTTCAAGGAGAAATCCCTATTTAATTCTTCTTCAACCGCATATGGCACTGCAAAAAACATGTACATTTCAATGGGATGGTTCAATAAATTCACAAAATGAGAGAGCAACAAAGCAGTATCCATTTTCGGTAAACAGAAAGGAGGCTTTCCTTTGATCCTCTCCACCAATCTCCAGAAAGTTCGACTATCGCACAAAATTCTTAGCACATTATCGACTGTTGCATAATATTCCTTTTCCTTTAAGTTGCGAAATTTCTTGTATTTATTATTTGCTTCTAGGTATTTTAGTTTACTATGTTGTGCCTTGTTTTCTGAAATTTTATAGTTCTGCCATGCTCGAGCCACGCGCTCCATAACATGCAAAATCAAACCATGGTTTCTGAAAAAATATTTTCAAATTTTTATTTTTACCGCCAAAATCTGCAGCCCTCCTAATATTACCTATGATACTGTCGTAATCCTCACTCACATTGTCCCTCACATGTCCGAGCTATTCCTCTCCTCCAATTATTTTTTCGATTTTTGGCACATATTGCTCAGCATCTTTATTGGCCCAGGCGAGTTTTGGCTGCAAAGTGACTATTTCTGTGCACACATGGTGTGCTTTCATTATTAGGTCTCCCTAGATCTTCCTATGGTATTATTATTATTTATTTATTTATTATTATCATTATATTTATTTATTTTTTGAAAGTGATTGGGCATTAAGATGGAAGCAACCCCCCTCCCACCAACCTTATATCCGCCACTAGTTTACGTTGGTTTCGAGGAAATGTTTCAAAGTTGTGAAGGAAAAGGGGCGAGCGAAAGGGGGGGGGTAGAAGGCAAATCAAAGAAGAACGTTATGCTGCGGTTGAGACTGAGGTGAGTGGAGGATGTTGAGCGGAATGTGAGCTCGGATGTGGTGGTTCGGGACGGCGAGGGCGAGACGAGAAAGAGGGAAGATGGTGCGATGGCACGAGGGGAGGGGGAGGGGGATATAAGAGAGGGGAGAGGGCCTAGTTCATTAGGGTTAGCCGCCAATGGAAGGGTGGAAGGGGGAGGGACTTAAATGTCGAGGAAACGCGAAGAGGAATGTGCAATGAGGATGAGGATGAGGGCGATGACGGGAGGGAAGGGAAAGCTCAAGCCGGCTGCCTGCACGGACCGCTTCCTTAGCAAATCCTCTTCCTTCATCCTCCACCTCCGCCTCCCTCTACCTCCAGACTTATTCATACGAGTGGGTATTACACCGCATTTCGGTCTATCCCTAGAAATCACATAATGAGGCCGCCACGGCGAACACCTGCTCCCTAATGCACAATGCGAGGGCTTCCGGATTCTTCCAGATACTGAAGAAGCTTATTTCACGAGGAAGGAAAATATCAGCTCCCTGCCTCTTTCTATTCCACTATTCTATTATGTTCTCATTGAAACTGCTTCAAGTAATAATTCTTTTGCTCCTACGTTTAACTACGTTACTCAAACCGTTGGATCGATTTTGGATCGAATACTCAATTGATTTATTTCGATGGCACTTTCGGACTGATCATTTAATTTCTACTAACTGGAAAATTTTTATGCGGGCTGGCCGTTGGAGGGATAGTGACGGTGAAACTATGCGTAATTCCAGTCGTTCAGTAGCTCACAAGCCAGCGAGCAGAAACTACAGGGTACGAACAAAATCACTAGCGACGAAGTTGTGGAAACCCATTTCAATAAAAAACGGAAGTTATAGAATAACGTTGTCTAATGCCACGAAAATGGAGAGTCACAAGAATAGACCGATTTCGACGGTGAGGTCATCATCAGTAACAAAAAATAACTAATAATGTTTGTTACAGATAATGACCTAATCGTTGTATTCGTTCTAACATCGTTACTCTTTATTTTCGTGGAATTTAACAACGTTCTTCTTTTTCTTCCGTTTTTTATTTAACTACAGGGTGTAGCAGTGAAGACGGACGTTTTTCAAAAAGTCATAATATTGCCAATTTTCACGAAAAAAAAAAAAAAAAATTATTTGTATTTTCTGTTACGAGTTCATAGCATTTGGAATACAAAATGGTGATATACAACATCTGATATGTAGTGGCTACATTCAGATCGCACCTCTGAAGCAGTGCTTGGAAATTGGCCACCCAGTATCGCTCTGTCGAGTGCGGTGGTTTATACGCGGATAGCTTCCTTCAAATCTTGCAGAGTTCGAGGCGTATGCCCATATACATGTGCCTTCAGATGTCTCACTATGAAAAAAATCACATTTTGACAGGTCAGCTGATCAAACTAAAACTAAAACGAACTGAATCACTCGAGACGAAGTAGTGGAAACCCATTTCGTATCGGAATTTAGTGAAGAACATCTCTTTCCACGAAAAATGAAGAGTTACAATGTTACTCTATGAATTACTAGTTGGTTAGTAATTTGTATTATTCACTAACATTTTACCTCGTTTCTTTTCGTGGAAATAGGCAACGTTTTTCGCTAAATTCCGTTTTCAGGTGATCAAGGTGGAAACCTGATGTCCCCAAACCGGAAAATCACACGACCTGTGAAATAGCGTTCACAGTGTGGGCCGTTGTCCCGTTGACCATACATGTTGGATTGGGATTCGCCATCATCGCAACAAACTCAAATCCGACGTGCCTGGTGCCAGCAAGACCGGGCAACGGCTCACGCTCCGAACGCATCAGTGCACGATAATAATCAAAATTTCCCAGGTCGTGCCATTTCCCGGTTCGAGGACATTGAGTGGCCACCTTGATGACCCGACCTGTCGAAATGTGATTATTCCATGTTCGGACATCTGAAGGTACATGAATACGAGCATAAGCCTCGAACTCTGCAAGATTTGAAGGAAGCTATTCGCGTAGAAACCACCGCATTCGACAGCGCCATGCTGATGGCCTGCTTCCAATTACTGCTTCAGCATCGCTGATAGTGACCACTACATTTCATATGTTGGTTTCCGTCATTGAGTATTGCCAATACTATGAACTGATGTACCCGAAAATATAACAACATTTTCAACCTGAAAATTGACAATTTAATGATGTTTTGAATAGCGCCCGTCCTTACTGCAGCACCCTGTACTTACACTTCATCCGTTTCTTTTAGTTTACTTGCAGTTTACAGCTAGTTTACTTGCAACTATGATGACATAATGCTTATTTGCTAACTAACAAGTCAGCAGGCCAGCTAATAGAGATCAAAGTAGCCTGGCTTTGTGGCTATCCTTAATTAACTCTTTGATTTTGAGGGAACTTTGGCCATTAGATCGTGTGAAATAATTTTTGTTTCATGTTTATGATAGCGCACGCACACACATGACTAATATTGCGATGACCATAATTAGTTCTGTTATGGTCCGTTCCACCATAGAAAGTAAAAGAAGGCGGAAGTCCAGAGATGGAAGTTAACCTCAAAAACAGCAGTGAGTTAACTGAATTAACTCTGGAATAATTCGAGATCCGCCATGGTGGATCGAGCCATTAGCAGTCTAGTAATTCAAAATACTTTGTCGCCAATTTAAGGGTGCTTCGTAGAGATGGCGACGGTACTTTTCCGGTGACGTTAAAAATCATGGCAGAATGCATGTGCGTCATAAAAGCGCAAAAAAGCAGACACAAGTTAAGGTTAGGTTGTTGTTGCTATTCGTAGTGATTATATATATAAGCACATTTTTTCGAAACTTGAGCAGCTTATGTGAGTGACAAAAAGTGCTGTTGAGCAAACTGATCCTTTCTTTCGGAATGCTTGATTTTTTTATATGACTGATGTTTATTTCAATTCTATGGAGAGATGTCGTTCAAAATGACGCATAATGGAATAAATTGATAAATAGGTATATATTGTATATATAACTATATAAATGAAAACGCGTTCAATTCCGAAGATCGTTTCAGAATGCCTAAAAACGGATTTCCATGTAGAAATCTTCTATCCTCTTAATAATAATTTTAAAATTTGCTCAGCAATATGAAACATGCGTTAATATGAAATATTTTCATATAATGATTAACTAATTAATATATTGCAATAATTATTTTAAAAAATGAATTATAATATTTTGGCTTATCTACTGGTTTATTTGTTGCAGGTAAGTTGCTGATACTATGGAGAAAATTTGTGATGTGAGTAGGTGCTGGTTGGCGGATTGTATAAATTTAAATCGTTGAAGTGTTGGTAAGTTTGAAAACATATTGCCATGCCATCCTCCCATTTGCCTACTTTGTCATTCTTCACATGAGTGGTAAGAGAGTTATTGCACATTTGATGAAATAAATTAGCGACAACGCTTTTGAAATGTTCAAAGAGGCTAATCACAACACTTTATCACCTTCTATCCTTACACTTCCATAATAATATCTATTCGCTTGTTTACAGTAGAACAGTGCGCCGGGAAGAGTAGGTAGGTACTACTAGTGAACTGATTAATTCAATCAATTAAATGGAGACTAATGGAGAGTAGTGTCGGTAAGAGTTTGCTCGCTTGGATATCAGGGAAGTAATTGCTGTGCTCGCCCGACTTCCTGCTGAACAATATTCCGCTTACTATTGCTAATGTACTCCATAATCGGCAAATCAATCACTCCGAATTCGAAATAGAGGATGTGAAGCTACCTTTGAGGCTCTGAGCTCAATAGGCGAGTGAGGAGAGCTCTGTCCTTACTTTTCTTCGAAAGGGAGATTGAACATGAGCCTTATCAGAACAAGACGAAAATCCGAAACAAGACGAAAAATTGGTCCTCCCAATTATCGGGCTCCCATGAATCGAATTGAATTGAGTACCTTCCTTTGCTTTTTCATGTGTTCCGTAGGGAAGCTACTTGGAACCGCCGTGTTTTGTTCTGATGGTAAACAGTGTTGCAAGTATCTTTGGCCCAAGTATTCGTTGTCTCATTTTTGCAGACGAGCTAAAAATTGTATGCTCTATTTATTTATTTATTCACTTAAACACGAGCATTAGCCCAATTTACTTGAGAAATATTCATAATGAAATGATAATCAGATAATAAAAGGTCTGTGTGAGTCGAGTGGCGTATGGTGGCACATGGAATTTAAATTCACTGAGAAGCACGAAGCAGTCTATTTTCTTGGAAATCAGCCTGTGAATAAAATCTACGACGACTCAACAAGGTATTTATAATCCTAACAGGCGTATCATCTCCCAACAGTTAAAGGCATCCCAAGTGACGCCCATCCTATAGGATGCATATCTCAGGAACCGGCGCTGAATCCTATCTATCTTCTCTTCAAATTCATATATGTAACAGAGCGACCAAACCAATGCAGCGTGTTTCAGGAGCGGGCGCACCAGCAGCGACGAGAACAATGTCATAAGCTCAAGAGGGTCCTTGAATTCCCTCGTATATCTCTTAAGGTATCCGAGCATCTTCACGGCCCTCGAAGTTATCTCATCAATATGATCATTTTAGTTCATATGGTCATCAAACAGGACCCCAAGACTGATCTCCCCAATCACAGATATCCGGCTTACAAGCTGCCCACCGATACTATAGTCCTGAATCCGATCACTGTCCTGAAGAGGGTTTTAAAATATTGGATCAGGATACTGGGGATGAGAGAGAATCGCCTTCCGAGGATGTGTCTGGCGCAGCTGGTGAGTATCGATCCTCTTTCCTTCGCAACCTTTCCGAATTGAACTGGGATTTTTACCTTCGAGGTCTTTTGAACATCGTTGGAAGCGAGGATTTATGTTTGGAGACAGATGTGTGGGTGATCAAGAGCAGACACAGGGATATTAATGAGCGATGGAAGAATCACTCGTTCAGTGTTGACATTGAGTCGTGCCTTAACTCCCGATATGTAACAGCCATTTCTAGAAAATATGCTCATTTGGTTCTGGACCTGCTCTTTATATTGGAAGGTCCAATCTTATGTATCTGGAGAGGGTATCCAGTTGAGATTGAGCTACCAAGAGGTCACTCAAAATCTAATACAAGAAAAGTTCCTACGCACTTGACTGCGATGCCTTCTGTGTGGGCTGATAGGCGGGAATCGGAGTCATTAGGCTGCTTTATGTTTTTCTACCCTATATATAAGCCCTGTCGATCATTTTTTCAGCCTAAATATATCAGTAATTATTGCCTAATAACACCATACCTTTGGAGGACGTAGAAACATTGATGGTAAACTTGCTTAGCTGGAAAGCAACGCTGAAAAGTTTGTGGATACATTTAGATATTGCATTCAACCATTGAAACTTCAGCAGAGGAGAATGAGACGGGTGAGATGGGCTTCGATCTGGCCGTTGTGGATGACCAATTCACGCCATGGATTTTTCATTAGATTTGAAAATCCATGGAAAATCCAAATATTGACCTATTTTCGAAATTCGCGTTTCGGGGAGATGGTGGTAGGAATATGCAGAGAGAGAGGTTGAAGAAAAAATAATAAACACTTAATTTTAAGGGTGGTTCTTGTATCTCAATCGCCCTGCAGTGTCGGAAGTATTGTTTAATTTTATGGAGGTAAATTTATTTTCGCCAATCCCTGATCTGGTGCGTAAGTGCGAGTAAATGTAATCTAATATAAAAATAGTGGGTAGAATTTCCACTGTATCACTCAATACCTATATAATATTGAATACTTGTGAAAAACCAATATGTTCTGTTTTCTACTTTTGATTTGGTGCCGAAATGAAAGTAAGCCAGCAAATTAATACTGTTAAATTAAAAGTGCACATCCCATAAGAAACTTGATATCCGTCTCTCGTGAAGCAATGAAAAACGTGGATGTCAAGGTCTGTAAAACTAATAAACCCCCAACCAATAATTTTCGTTTGAATACATATACGTGTAATTGTACATCTGTAACCAGCACAATGAATATTGCTCTCCATCACCACTGACCATCGTCATCGGAGAGACCAATTTCAGCCAGGAAACTGCTGATTGTATATTTCACCCCGAAATTATGGTGATCAGTTCTTCAGTTTGGACGAACGTGATAAAAATCATGATTATTGTCACATATCGATCTTGTATCGGGGTAATCCACCAATTCCTTAACGAAACCATGGTTGATTGCTGATGGTTGGTCGGATTGGTTCACCATTCGGTCAACAATTCAAGATATTTATTCTTCCATCTTATACGCCTACAACCAATTGAAAAATAAGTACAACTAATAAATAAAACATTAAAGAAATAAAAATATTCTAACATGTTAACACCAAACCATATACGGTGATTTAGATATATTTTTATACTAATGAATAGGACGAGAGGACGATGGGTTTATTTTTGTTCATGCGCAAAGGGAAGTAGTGATTTTTGAGCAAATCTATTGATATTAAACTGTTAGGAGACCGCCTACAGCCAAACTCTCACAACTACTGGAAATATCATCTAAATCTGGTGGAAATTGTAAAAATTAGCTTGTCACAAGAACTTGTGGACACACAGGCAGATAGATTTTTTCTCTTTTTAAATATAAAATTCCTTCCGAAGGCTATTAAAAAACAACGAAAAAAAGTTCTAGTGATGCAGCATGATCGTATGAGCGATTTTTTTCAAAATTATCGTATTATATTATGTTACTTCGTTTTGAATAGATTTTTCAGCAAATTTTGATGAAATTTAAGTGCATTTTTCTGCATTATTTTGTGTATGCATTTTTTATGTTCTGGTTCATTGTTGACTAACTTCTGTTGACTAAAGTTCTGCTGAAAAAATGTAAATTCAACAATTTTTAGTGATTTTTAAGGACAGTTTTTGAAATTTTACCAATTTATTGTGCTCAAAAAATGCTGGCCTAAAAACTCGCCCTTTTATTTGGAATGCTTGATTGACACTTACACACACTCAACAAGTGCCTGCTCAACTTTTAGTAAAACAATTATTAAAATCAACTTCAAGAACAGACAAATATTACAGTTTATGCATAAATATCTACAATCATGGAACTTTTTCCCCTCCAAGAGCTTTGAACTCATTTTCATCAGTCACTTAGTGTGTAATTGGCCACTGATTTGTAATTTAAGCTTAGGTACGTAACCGGTTTTGGGGTTTCAGGCCGGTATTACACTTTCTTTTTGCTCATTAGGAATTGAGAGAGTAAAAATGTAGCAGGATGATTTATTTCGTTAGAGTTAAAGATACCTCGTTCGTGGTATCGTCCAGAAATAACTGAGATCTCTAGGATTTTAAGACTGTACTATCCCGAATATAGAAGCGACCTCTATCTCTATCTATCTATCTCTCTTCCGCTCTCTCTCTCTATCTTTCTCTCCCTCCCTCTCTCTCTCTTTATCTCCCTCCCTCTCTCTCTCTTTCTCTCCCTCCCTCTCCACTTGAGAAACGATGGATAGCGGATCCACCATAATTGAAAGACTTGTCATGGAAAGAGAGACACGCAGCCAACAATCCAACGCCCCCCCCCCCCCCCTACTGTATCACCAATAATAATAACCCCACTCTCATAATACCCCCTCCTCCTCAATCCCTCACTCAAGTTAAACCCGTTTAATTACGCTGGGAGGGCGCCGTAACGGAGTTCATATTGTATCACAGAAAGGGAGACAGTTTGATCCCCTATTTCCTCCAGTTACTTCCCTCACCCCACCCACCCCTAAACTCACAGCCCTAACAACTTAATTAGAACTCTTTTTTTCTCTTTCTCCTTCTCGAGCGTCCTTCAATATGAAATTAATTCGAAGCTGGGAGAGTCGAATTTCAAGTGCGAGAGGGAATAGGAGGGGGTCAGAAGTCACCCCATCGCTTTTCATACTGTGTACTTGACTGAGTAGCACAAACATTTACCCTGTAGGGGTGGGGGGATGTTGGTTTCTTTCCTCCTATAAACCTCCATTCGCCATGCATTCAGTTTTATTCCCCATCCCTCGTTTTTCTCTCCCTTTCCTTCACCCCTATTTGATGATCCCGAGATTTAACGTTTCATTAGCAGTTCGCGATATGAAAGCCTATAAAACGCGCTCCTTATAATCCGTCAGTGCTGTTTCCTTTTCTCTGCCTTATTACGGAATCCTGAGGGTATTTAATCCTTTACAAGACGGCTTCCTCAATTTCCTACTCTCTCCTTCTTCCACCTCCCTTCACATCCATTTCACCACCCCTCCCTACAGTAGAATTATCAATTCATTCCCGACTCTTACAAGTAAAGTTAACCTGACGCGAATGGAGGGCTCAGCGACTAGGATTAGGTACTTATTTCGAACTTTCAAGACTTCATTATTAGTGAATTTTCGTGGAAAATGAAGCTAATGCAATGGCTCGGAAAATTTTAAAATAAATTTTGAGAAAAATTTCTTCATTTAAATCCATTTTCAGGCTTTCTTTTTCATATATATATATATATATATATATATATATATATATATATATATATATATATATATATGTGTGTGTGTGTGTGTGTGTGTGTGTGTGTGTGTGTGTGTGTGTGTGTGTGTGTGTGTGTGTGTGTGTGTGTGTGTTATAATCCTGGATGTCCAGGTTGTCAGTGGCAGCGTGGACATGGAGCAGACCTGGCGGGCTAAGAAAAGTAAATATGATAGAAATGATCTGCGCCAAACGATATCTGAGCTAAAAGGAGTGGCACCTAATAACATCAAGGTCATTGCCGCGACCGTGTCATGGCGCGGGGTGTGGTGCGGGAAAAGCGCCACGGAGTTACTCGAGTTGGGCATCTCTGCAGGAGTACTCCGTGGTATCACCACCCGCGTCCTGAGGGGTTCTTACTTGAACTGGTGGTCATTTTATAGGGGCACTTCCTTTCATCCCATTCTTCCTCCTCGTCCTGCAACTTCCCTTATCCCTAGAGCCGGCGTCGGGTAAACCTGGGCGTCCTCCCCACTTTTTTATTTTATTTGTTTATTTTTCAATTTAATGGCGTGCCCCCTCCGTCTTTGAGGGGAGGTTTCACACACAAAAAAAAAAAAAAAAAAAAAAAAAAAAAAAGTGTGTGTGTGATTGTGTCATTCCAGACGATAACTCTCCTTAGGAGTGAGATAAAAATTCCGTTCTTGCCCCAAAAAATCAAGCATTCCAACCGAAAGGATGAATTCACTGACCAACACTTTTTAAGTATATTAAATTAGTCAAATTTTAAGAAATATATTTTTAAAAACTACTAAAAATTGATAAAAATTAAATTTATATCTTTTGGCATAATATTGCTCAAATAAAGTTGATTAACTATAAAATAGAACATTCAACAATTTATGGACAAAATTATGCTGAAAAATGTACTTAAAATTCATTAAAATTTGCTGAAAAATCCATAAAAACTAAAAAAAAGCTAAAAATTCAAAACCTCTATTTGAATAGGAAAATATTATTTATGATACGTTTTTTGTCATAACATTAATAGTTAAAACTTTCTTTGCACTCAAAAAGCTCAAATTTTAAAACAGTTTAACATTATACAATACGATAGTTTACGAAAATTCGCTCATACAATCATGCTGCATGACTGGAACTTATACATTTTATTAATATTCATCTCTTGTGTTTCCAAAAATGGAGTAAATACATTTCGTCATGATTTTAGAAACCGACTATATAATCGTACTTTTCTGATTCGCGCATCGTTGAACTCCGTCCTCTACCAACTTTCTTGGGTTACACGCGCTACCCAACTCGCCTCGCTCCGTCGTCGACTAGCTTGTTTCAAGTATTTCAATGATTACACAAAAACGAGAACAACAAAAAGAACAACAAAACAGTAGAGAGCATTTAAATTCATGGCAGTAAAATTTCATGGTCAACCGTTTTTATTTCATCAGAGTATACGTAAAAGTGAACATTTATCCCCCCCGCTCAATAATTCTTTAACCGTCCGATAGCTTAGAAGTTCGTAGTTGGGCAACTCCTGTTCACGTACCACTACATGTTGGGAAATCATGGCCACTTTATCTGTGCTCCCTTGACAGTAAAATTTGTACCTTCATGAGTTTTATTCCTGAAATGAGAGTAAAATTATCAAATGACTCTGGGGCTATCTAGTTGTAAAATTTATCATAACGTCGTTGTGCCACCTCTAGGAAAATTTGAGACGTTAGGGAGTGCCGTCGAGTTGGGCTATCATATAAAATGTTCTTTCCTCGGGCCTCTCACAACTTTAGGACTTGTGTAGTGCGTTTGGTGGCCCAGCATCGTTCGCATCCTGTGCTGCAATTGTTGAATTTGCTGCGATCGTTGGTTAATAACCGCCATTGGGTGGAAAGAATGTTCGACATGGGTCCTATTCAAGACGGGAGTTTCAAGTGGGTCACGGACTTGGGCTATTTCTGAAATCGGAAAGAGTTTAATTAATGATTTAGGTACAAATAGCAGGCGTTGATCTTTTTGGTGTCGAAACTTTGGAGTTTTAACTGTAAAATTTAGATATTGATAATTTTTGAGACATTTTAGAAAAAATTTTGGAGTGAGATGTAAGCACAAAGTGCAATAATTAAATATACAATCTTATGTCAAAACACGGGTAGGTTTAAAAGACTGAACAATTAAGAGGAGAAGAAATTTATTTTAAATCTAAGCCTACTTGGTCGATGAGCGTCGGTCGGCGAGTGTCCCGGATGGAAGATGACGAGATGGTCCGCAGCTCGTACGGAGATTCTTCGAAGGTGAGAAGATGAATTCACAACTCGGAGGTCGTATGTACTATCTTATTCTTCTTTGAGAATCTGAAAAAATAAAAAAAATGAAATAAATAAATAACATAAAATAACAATAAATAAATTGTCGAATTCCGCTTGTGGATTCAGAGAGACGGTTGTTCAAGTCGGTAATTCGCTACTCAATTTAAGACGTTTTCGTCGATTGTTTCGCTGTCGCAAAGTTTAAGGAAATTCGAGAAAATTCGGAAAAATATCGATTGTTTAGGGTCAAAACAAGTTGCTCCTCTGATAGGATTTTGAATGGGCCTAGATTTATCGGGGTGCAGTGTCTGGGAGTGGGTGAGTTTCCTAGAGTAATTAAAAAATAAATTTCCGGTAAATTTAGAGAGCTCAAATTATAAACTGCCAAAGGTACAGCGTTGAATCTGTTCAAGAACTCACAAGTCTAGCGTCAGGATACTGCTATCGGGAGTCCTAGAGGAGCCTTATTGGTTTCCGCAAGTAGGGGTAGATTAACAAGGTGTCCAAAATTATTGATTTTCTTTCTTCTATGTTCTTCCTTCAAGCCGATTGTGACATATTTGTGAGGTTCCTCAATAAACTGCTTTCAAAAAATGTTTATTGAAATCCAGCACATGTAGGTTTTGTACAAAGTTACGGGTGGCACTTAGCAGAATGAGCTCGAGAGAGGACTGCAGGTCTCGGAGCTCACGGGCTCCCTAAATAATGTTCGCACTGTAATTTTTCGTCCATGAATTTCTTAATGTTTTATTTCATGGTTGAAAAAACATTTTCTAAAGTATATTCAGCTAAAAATATCAATTAAACTATTTTAAGCCGTCTTCAGCCATTTTGAGTGATTTTTTAAGCAGATATTACGAAATTTGAGCAATTTATAGTGCTCAAAATGTTATACTCGACAAACGCATCCTTGCTTTGAGAATCGTTGACTTTTTATCTCAATCGTAAAGACAGTAATAATTTGGAATGACACATATACACATACATGCTTATACCTCTATATGAAAAAGAGTTAAACTCCAGAAACTGTTTCAGGATGCCTCGAAACGGATTTCCAAGAAGAACATTTTCAGACATCATTAATTTTAAGTTTAGTTAAGTTCAAAGCTATGAAAATTTGCTATTTAGTGTTTTCACGGCAATCCGAACTTCAGGATTCATTTCAGTAATCTGAACTTCACTGTTGAATTTGCAAGAATTGTTTTGACAATAATTGGGGTCTTTTGACATGGCAACCGGGCTCAATCGGCTAGCTGGCGACCCCTCAAATAACATCGCATCCCCTCCAGAAAAGGCCCAGGGAACTCAACAGCATCGGTAGAGGTGTAGGTAGTAATTCCAGTCTATCATTCAAAGGTCAGCCCTCAGGCACCCAGATCGTGGTTAACCTTTCCTCGGTCAGGGTTCATATGCCGATGGGTCGCGTCACAACCAAACGAGAAAATCCATTAGTACAGAAGACATGATGATACACTGTGAGGGCTGACTGACGTTGTGGTTTAGAGGAGATGTTAGTACTCTCTCAAACTGCTCTGGCGGACATGATGAATTATACATATTGTCAGAAACCTGGGAACAAGAGTTGACTTATAGTGACAAGACGGCTGTGATATCCCTTTGAAATACGCACAAAATTTTTATTACTGTTGTTCTAGAATCTTGTTGAATTAATTTGTTGGTTATAATAAAGTTGAGTTTTGGTGATTTCCGTGTTTTTTATCTTTTTTTCTCGTACTTCCTGACATTTGACCACAGCAGGAAGCCTCAACTTCAGCAACAACTTCTGGTAATGTTTTCCCTCCTATCAGACCAAACGATGTGAAACTAAGTGAAAATACAGAAACAAAACCAAAACCTTTCGATGATTGTGCGGATCGGGAGTTATTCCATCGCCAGTTCGAACTCGTGGCCACAAAAAAATCAGTGGATCGGAACTGTTGAGACAATAGAGCTTGGAGTAGCTCTCTCTGGTCCGGCACTAACCGTTTTGAATGAGGTTGGTTCTCCAATAACTTATTATAGTCTTGCGACTGTTTTAGGAGAAAGCTATGGTACTAGGAATTAGACAGAGCTCCATGTTGTTTTGCTGCAGGGCAGGACGCAGGGAGACACACAAACCATGATATATTTTCGCCGAGAAATGAAGGAGATTGGCAGGAAGGCATGGCCATGTTCCTCAAAGGATAAGGCTATGGAATAATTCCTAACTCTACGGTTCATTGAAGGGCTGAGAGACACTTCTCTCACAGAGAAAACGTTCACTGCATGAGCTCGTGCGATGCAAGACGCATTGTCACTTGCACCACGTTTAGAAGCAGTTTCGACAATGACATATATTCAAAACAAGTGTAAAGTGCCTAAGGTTCAACTGAGGTAAGCACATGCTGAAAACCCCACTGGAAGTCAATATGGACGCGTTGTGTGCCAGCGTTGCGACAAACTTGGTCACTTTTTTCGGGAATGTCCTACATAGGGAAAGAGACGAAGGGCGTTGAACCCTGGAAGAATACAAAATTGATGTTGCAGGTCACGATACTTAACACTAAATTTCGACTATATTTACGAACTATATCTAAAACTATAAATAGTATAGTATAAACTACATAAGTCTACAAAATACAAGTATAAGTCAATAGTGAAATTTAATTTGAAACATAAACTTGGAAGCTTTTGTTCAAACGATTTTTTTTTAATGTGAGGGTAGCCACTCGTGGGTACCTGGTATAATTGAAGAGTTAATTTGCATAAAATACCTACCTACCAAGATAAAAGTGAAGTGCCTATCTACTATACTCACGAGGAATTGTGATTTTCTAATCTTTTCATAATTTACTATTAATATCATTAATAAAATAGGTTTCTACATTGAAAATTTCAAATCTGAATTTAAAATTACTATTCCCTTCATCCAGGGCTCATTCCTTCTCAAGCTCGAGTTGACCTTTGTCCAGATTTTAAAATCCGGAACTTAAAATTTAACTCTTTTAATTTTCAATTACCAATCTTGTAGTAGTACACTACCTGGCGAGGAGCTACAATGTCTCCAATATTTTCCCAACTTTTCCTAATGGAAATCCGTTTTGAGGCATTTTGGAACGATTCCTGGAATTAAACGTTTATATACCGGAGAGGCTTCAGGCTTCAGTTCGTTCTATACAGTAACCCCTTTCGCTAGAAGCTCCCATTAAATTAAAAATGATCCATTACATTTTAAATTATTAAAAGTTCCACTTTATCGTGTATAATATGTATATACCTCAAAACGGAATTTCAGGAAGAATAGTTCGGAACTTTCTGGAGCCATTGCAATAGCTTCATTTTCTACAAAAATTCGCTCAAATTGATATGTTTCAATTCAGAATATTATTGTTGTCCTCTCATCTAGTTTTCGGTCATTTCAATCACGATTCGTTCACTGATCTTGCGGGCGGGTTCTTACGTGAAAACAGATGGGAGACGTCTCAGGTGAGGCGTGACGTTCGACGGGTGGATAAAACGCGGCCCGAGTGCAAATGAAAGGAAATCGCATTATCATCCCATTATCCCCTGTCTACATCTTCTAGAATGAAGACTCTCTTTAAAGTCTCTGTATATTGGCTTCTCATTTCCCAGTGTATTTCTTCCTTTTTTCTTCGTTCCCCTCCCCTCTTCCCTTTTTCTCATTCCAACTCTTCTTCGTCCTCTTTCTTTTCCGAATGCCGACGCAAACTTTCAATATACATCTTCCTGGGGCGGAAGTAACATCAATCAATCGTTTTATTTGTGGAAGGGCGGAGTGCCGCTCTGTCTTGACTCCCGTTCCGATTGTTTCGCACGTCTCACTTGACCTGCGACTCGAATCGGATCCGAATTTTTTATCAGCGGAGTTTATTTGTTCGATTGATAAACCATCACGCTATTTGAAAACCAACGTATGGAGAAATGCTCTTTACGAGAAAATCTTGAATTCCGTTAACTTTGTATACATATATTCTATTGCATGTTTCATCAATAAAAACGTAAAATAATGGAAAATATACATATTTTTATAACATAGACAAGAGTATGAATAAGCAACGTGAGATTAAGCACATTGGAGAACAAGTTGTAGCACTATTCAAAGAAGTTGTACTTCCATCAACTTTAACCACTTCAGATCTCCCTAGGAAAACCTCTAGATAACCATGAGGATCGATTACCCCATATTACTCAATTTTCCAACCATACGTTCAAGGTAATTTTAATATACTCTGCTATGACTTAGCTTCAGTAATTGAAAAAAGGAATCGATACTGTTGAATGACCTTCTGCTAATGATCAGACCCACGCCACATATATGGCCAGCACCACGTATGATGTATGCCCTTTACTCTTCTATTTAGTGTCCCAAACAGCCAGTTGTTCATATTTGAGTGCACCATGCGTTATAGATCCTATAATAATTATTATTTTCAATTTAATGACGTCCATCCTTTGCTCTCTCGATGAATACATTAGTGGTCATGGAGCTAAAATAACTTCAGGCAACAATGACTATCTTCATAAACTATCTTCATATAAGCCCTCATCGGGGAACAAGTCTAATTCATACCAGAGGCAAGCGCACTACTACCTGCCTACAAACCATTCAACTGTGGCATATCTATAGAATATAATTTATTTACATATTACATGAACAGAGCAGATACAAAAATTGAGGTGAGCACAATACAGATAATTTTAAGCACTGATTGCGGGTCATAATTGCCTAACGGTAAGAGGCTTGGCCCGTTTCGCTAGGCAATGAGACAGTTGGCATCATGTCATGCTTTTCATTTTCCTATTTCGTGGGGCAATTTTGTGAAACATAATTTCCAGTGCTGCCCCTTCATATACTGTCCAATGATTCATATTTTTGATACTTTACACTTTACACATAGATGCTGTTCAATAGAGAATCACATTAAGGAATTCCTTCTTTTATTCACCAACTTAAAATGACTTTTTTCTAGTCCTGCCTAGAATAGTTGTTTGGCATCTCCATGAAACATGAAAGGTTTCTATGAATGATGTAAATAAGTTCTACTGAGAACTATGAGTTAACAATGATAGTCTAGGTGTGGGGGCAATTACATGTCGCGTTTGATGCGCAGGCATATGCTGAGTGAACAGTAAATAAGGGTGTTAATGGAATTGCAGAAGTAGTTTCTTTATATATAGTTGTATAATTATGAATATTTTTGCTATATCAAATAAATTGGCTAAAGCTGTTCTACGTGGCAATACTAACACTATTTGTACAATATTGTTTTGGGGCCCATGAAGTTTTTATGTGAGGAGGATAAGTACCTCCCCAGGCTATAATTCCATATTGTACTACTGATTGTAACATGCTGTAGTACAGTAACTTTATTTTGTTTTTTGGAAGTACATGTCTTATAAAAGATATCATAGAAGATATATACACATTTTTTTTAGCTTATCATACGTATAATTAATAAGCGTTTCCAGGTTAGTTCTTCATCCAAGATTAGACCAAGGTATCTGTGGAGCGCTACTCAATCAATTTCTTCATAGTAACAGTTTTATCTCAAGGCGCAAGAATGCAGTTGTAGATTAAGTTCTCAAGTTCTAATTCAGTTTCATTCCCACTGTATAAGATTGATTTTGACTTATTCGTGTTTAGTGTGAGAAACTTTCCATGGAACCACTCATTAATGGACTGTAAAGATCGGTTTGCTCTATAAAAACATCTTCCCACGTGTTTCCTCCAATTAATTCCGCATTTACTTCCGCCAATAGTTAAAGCTTGGTGTTTGATAAGTTTATGTTTGGCACATCATTGATGTATACTAAGAACAACAGAGGCCGTAAGGTACTTCCTTGAATTGTTCCAAACTCATTAGTACATTCACTTACAATACAGTCGCCTATTGCCTCGAGCTGTTCTCGGTTAGATAAATAACTCTGAAACCATTGCAAAGTGGGGCCCACTATCCCACCATCTTCAAATTTTGACATTAGTGTTCCCCTGTGGATTGCATCGTAAGCTTATGCGATATCCATATCCATAAGTTGTAACAGAGTTACCTCCTGAGAGGTCCATCAAGCTCCCGTCAGAGCTCCAGAGATAGCGTTGTCGGCGTCCCGTTGAGGAATCAATGGGAAACACGCGCTGTTCTCGATCGTTTTAGACAGCTGGTTTGGCGTCGGATGGTTTTCTGGTGACAGGAATATCAACCTTCCCCGAACATGGCTCATTAAAAGCTATGACTAGGGGTGGTATCTCTCTGACGGGATGCCTCTTTACCTCCTCTACCTTGTTATGAGGATTTAGGCCCCCATTGCACCTCTGGGGGGGGGGGGGGGGGCACCTAAATTCCTTATATGGTAGCAGAGCGTGGTTTGGATTATGCACGGCTGACGCCTAGTAGTCCAATCCACTATTTTTGGGGCGTTAATGTTTCAGAAGAAACATGGCCCGGGGTTCCAGAAGGAATTCCCATTATCACCCTTTGGTATATAAATAATTTCATTGGTCTTTGAATTATAATTTCTCTTTCATTCCCTTTTTATATTTTATATACCATATTTTCTTTCAATTTTATGCCACATGAGTGCACAATTTAAGTCCCCTAAGTTGGGTAAATTCATTTTATACTATTTTCTTTCAATTTTTTCGCCACCTGAGTATTGCTAAATGTCAATTACCAGGTTAGTGCGCCATTTAAGTCCCCATAGTTGGGCAATTTAATTTAAAAGTCCCCAATGTTGGGCAAATTAATTTCTATATATATTTTGATTTCCTAAGGTATAAGTCTCCATAGTTGAGCATCCGTTTTGTCCCGATTGTTCAATGAAGATACTTCTTATGAAGCTTCATTGACAATCCAGTTTTAATTTCTATTCCCCCATCCAAAACGCCAATGCAGCTATTTATGATTGAATGAGCATTAGTTCTCAGCTATTCACTATTCCACCCAACTACCATACTTGATCTTCAATCAAGTATGTCTTTAAGGGGAGGAGTGTAACAGAGTTACCTCCTGAGAGGTCCATCAAGCTCCCGTTAGAGCTCCAGAGATAGCGTTGTCGGCGTCCCGTTGAGGAATCAATGGGAAACACGCGCTGTCCTCGATCGTTTTAGACAGCTGGTTTGGCGTCGGATGGTTTTCTGGTGACAGGAATATCAACCTTCCCCGAACATGGCTCATCAAAAGCTATGACTAGGGGTGGTATCTCTCTGACGGGATGCCTCTTTACCTCCTCTACCTTGTTATGAGGATTTAGGCCCCCATTGCACCTCTGGGGGGGGGGGGGGGGGGCACCTAAATTCCTTATAAAGTACAAGGGTACCTTTTTTTATCTGTGTCCCTAATTTGGTGTATAGCAATATGAGAATCCACATAGATGGAGAATTAAACGTAAGCTATGGATTAAGCTTAATAAATAACAATGAGATACTTAAATACCTAACTACCTGAACTTGAGCATCTTCACAAATATTTCCCTTCAACTTATCTCATGTATTCTTCTTCTCGCAGGCGGACCTAATCATTTTGATATTGTTTTTACAATAATAAATAAAACAGACCTCTCTAAAAAATGTAAATACCCACATGAGTAAACTATAACAATTGTAAATTATGAAGTTATTATTAGTGAACTCTTGAAACTTTGATAAATTACAAACACACACATCACACACACATCACACATCACATTGCTTTTTGGTGTTCAAAAAGTGTTGGCCAACAAACTTGTCCTTTCATTAGAAAAACTTGATTTATTGGCGCAAGAACGGAATTTTTATCTTATTCCTAAGTAGAATGATTATAGTCTGGAATGACACACACACAAACATAAACATATATGTATATTTAAATGAAAAAGCTCAAACTTCAGGAATCGTCCATAATTCCTCAAAACGGATTTCAATGAAGGGAATTTTCAAAAATTTTGATTTTAATTTTTTTGGAGGCATTGCATATTTTTTACAAAATTTGCTAAAGAGTTCTGCATCTCATCATGTTTATGCTTATTTGAATGGTGACATTACAAACCGTTTAAACCTTTAGTTTCTGAGATAAACTAAAATGAATGTCTACAATTTCAGTTTGACTAAATTTTTTTTAAATTAGGTGTTATTTGGGATTATTTCTTAGATTTGTCAAGGTCATAAGTCACATAAGACCATGGTCATATCAATTATAAAATAGTGTATTTATAATTTAGGATATGCAAACAACAGATGTTTTACTCGCGATGAAGTTGTGGAAACCCATTACAAAACGGAAGTTAGTGAAAAACGTTGTCTAATGCCACGAAAAAATTTTCGTGGAAATAGACAACGTTTTTCACTAACTTCCATTTTTTAACAGATGTTTTGCCGAGCTGCAAGCCACTGGTTTAACAGCCAGTGTTGTTCTTGACGATACTGGAACTTTCTGCAAATAAACGAACACAATGACTTTTGTAAAGTGCGAGAACAGTTCTTTCTCTTTAGAATTCACCGAATAATAAATGTGTTGATGTAGTTATAAGCAATAACAAAGTTCGATTAAATCTTCAGGGGTAGCCGAGATTGAGCTTTGAATAGATCTTATGGGTTTGAGCGCAGTAATGTGATACAATGTAATAATTATAACTTCTACAGTTTCAGTCCGTTTTCAATGATAAAATCATAGGTGTTATATGGACTCGAGTCTAGATGGTTCCCAATGAATCCCATTAGAACCGGATAAAAGGAGTATCTACCAACAAGCAAAATATAAACAGTTTCCATCCAATTTCGAAGACAATCTCAAGGCTTATGCGGGTCGAATTCGAGATGGTCACCTATCAAATTCATTGATTTCAGAATATACCTATAATATTTCTACGCATGAACAAATTTAAGTCCTTGTAAAGTGCACAATTTTTACGGTTTTCTACGGCTTCTATCTAATTCTCAAAGACTGTGCGGGTTTTCGTGTATACGGTGTCTGTATTTTGGCTTGATTCCATACCTACTTCCACATAACAGAGATTTGCTGCACAAGGTCCATCTCACAGGAGTTGTGAATAGGCAATTTCCCGCAATACAGTTCTGTCTTGAAGGGTAGGTCGGTCTTCTGCGCCGTCACCAACTTGGATCGGCCAGCAGTGTCACTGCACTCCAACTTACCTGTTTGGTCCAGAGTTTAGTAGCCTTCGCTGTAGGTGTTATTCAAGGTAATCCCTAATAACACACAGATACGGGCGAACGTACAATAAGCACTGGAATGGTGTCTGGGCGGGTTGGAAGTGAGCCCCCACGGTTCGGCCTTCAGCTACTCTGTGTGGTCATCACAGACAGCCTCTCTAGCACACATACATGATTTTTTATCGTTTCACGTTGATAGTCCATATCAACAAAGTGATGGATTGCACTACATTGGATATGTTTAGCACTCTAAAACATAGCTACAGTATAGTTTAGCATGGGTAGACGAATCGAAACGTATTTCTTTCCTCACTTTATTATATTTTATTTATTGGATAATTACGTAGGTATTTTCTTGAGATAATCTTATTATTGAGATAATCTCAAATTAATATGTACTACGTGGCCTTCTTTTGAATAACACAGGTTTCAAAAATAAATAAAAGCTATGATGGTTGCTAGTAACCTTTTTGCTTTATCGTTTTGTGGTGCTGAATCCGAAAATGTCAACTGCTTTTGTAGTTGTTGTCAAACTTTTCAAGGTATCACCATTGTCTCGAGTTTTTAAGCATTGTATAATTCCTATCGTCACCGAAAATTTCCAATGGACCCCAAGATTCCATCTACCACCCTCCGTAATTTTTCTGGGAAAAAAACGAATCTGAAGATGGATTTTGTTTTACTCATTTCCTTCGGATCCTAAATTGACTTTTAACGCGCTTAAACATTGAAAAATATAGCAACTAAACTTGAGTTAAGTAAAATTTGACTTGTTACTAAGTAGAGAGAGAACTTGAAAGCAATTTCCCCTTCAAAAAATAATTCCTTTAGAAAAATTAATCTTTATATCAATATTTTACGTGAAGAATACAAAAGCTGCACTAAGTAGCCGTTGACGAACACAGATGAAGTTCCTAGAGACTGTGTTCTTTCTTTGGGTCTTAAGGAGCTTGTGAATGCACAAACATGAATCATATGAATCACCCATTTCTCAAAATCTGTCGTAGATGATACATATACAAGTGAATAATGAAATTGAAAGCAATTATACTGAATACGTTAAACTATTTTGCAAATGCAGTTATGTAAAGTATGAATCTTGATAATGTTGATACGTTGATGCCTTATCCAGCAACCTCCTTTGCTTGGTTGATGGATGCAGTGTTGTGTCAAAATCTAATGACAAAGTACGATCAAAATTGGAGATTAGTCTATAGATGGTCTCAAAATGGTAGTTTTTTACTATAATTTCAATGGAATCAGCTATGACTGCTGCGCGTGCGCAAAACAGATATTTGATATCAGATGTAAAACGCCGAAGCTATTGGGTATCTTTCTATGAAATCGTCAGGGATTGTGGGGATCAGGTCTTGTAAGCTCGCCCATAAATATCATCGCTGTCGGATCAGTAGAAGTTTGTAAGCAAATTAATGAATTTAATTTCCATCAACAACCTGGGGAGTAATACCAGAACTTCCCAAAAATAAGGTCGGTTGAATGCAGATCCCACGGCGGTACTTCGTTGATTTCCTCGCGATTAGCTCGATAATAGCCACTGCACATGCGCGAAAAGAAGCATCGTTGTTGGAAATTTGTTATCAGATGCAGAACGCCGAAACCATTTGGCGGTATTTCATTTAATCGTAGAGAATTAGGTGGGTAAACTCCAAGAAGATCCTCTAAGTATAACTATTGTCACTGATAAAAATTGTCTAGCTATTTTCATAAATTATTTATGCTTTTCAATACAAGGTAGTTGAATAGTAGTAACCGAAAATGAGAGGGTACTACACGGTTAATATGATATTTTCATCTGCATGAACTGTCCACTGATTCGAACGCAAAACAACATAAGGTGTTTGGTGGGGTGGTACTAGTATGCTCCTCGCTGACCTACTCCCTTTGCAGCAGAGACGGTTTCATTTCACCTGAGCGTTCTTATTATTAGTTGGACTAACCTATGGAAATAGACTGCACGCTGTTGCGGAACTTGAGTCGTGAGGCGGCTGACATTTTGGGGGAAAGGTTGCCAGATGCACCGGCAAGAGTCATGCCAACCCTCAAATCCTATGCAATCGTTGGTTCGTTCGTATCGTTCTAATGTCAAGCCACTTCCCCGGCGTCAAGTGCAAATAGCGCTCAGTTGGAAGGGCAAGTCATGTATGTGGTGGTAGTGGGGGGGAGGGGGTATATAGAAGGGCCTACGTACTATAACACGTAATCAACTTATACGCGCGGTTTTTTTTTTATGACGTTCGTCAGCACTGTAAGGGCTCCAATTGTTTTCGACCTACGTGATATGAAGCCAATTCTCAACCACGAGAAAAACATAGAGTTCCAGTCGTGCAGCATGATTGTATGAGCGAATTTGTGTATTTTTCTAACAGTAATAATGTTGAATTATTTTGAAATTTCAACACTTCTCGTTCGATGAAATCATTAACTATAAATTGTATGGTAACACAGCAGGTTATAAATAATATTTATCATTGAAATGAATTTTATTTTTTTAAATATTTTACAATTTTTATATTTGTTTAACCTATTTTAAGGAAATTCAAGTACATTTTTAGTATATTTTGGGCATACATTTTTTTATTGTTCTTGTTAACAGTTAAAATATGCTTTATTAGTAATATTTTGCTCTAAAGAATATATGAATAAAACATGTTATGGCTGTTTCCTGCCATTTTTAGTGATTTTTGTAATCCTTTTATGAGAACTTTGACACAGAGGTGGTGGAATGGATTAGTTAACCCTTCCAAGGGCAGTGACGATTAGCCTGTAAAATCCAGCGGACAACCTAATAGCGGTGAAGCTCAAGGTATAATCTCGGAGGCGGCGGTTACAAGAAACGGGGAGGGGGAACTAAAACTTTTTGTTAGAGCGGCTGTGGAATTTTTCACTAGCATTGGTGGTCCTCTCCAAACTTGCAGAAAAATTGCCCAAAGAGGAGGAGGAAACAGGGTGACAAAAAGAGCACAAAAATCGTCGTGTGGCTTGAAGACAAGTAGTTTCACAGCCATCAAGTCCTCCACGAAACAACTTTTAATTTTGCTAGGTGGCAAAATTTTCCATTCCCGTCTTCTGACTGTAGTAATCGGAAAAACCGAGATACTGCATTTATTTCCACTAACTCTGGGTTTCGTGAAATTCACGTCCATGAGTTTCCGTAACCTACGACACGATCCTAAGACCATTCATGATCCCTAATTTGAAATTGGAGTAAATGGTTGGAGGGTTTACGGTACAACTTGACGTAACATAACGGAACGGATTCACGGGATTTTCTTATTTCTTGTCCGAAAGCAACGCAAAAATCAGCGGAATATAGCGTCCCTTGACAAACCCATGTAAAGTGAAAAGCTGTGTGAAGAATTTCGCACTGCCATGAATGTTCCACTGGCGTACATTTTTTCAGTCTTCACCTAATGTTGTTGATTTGTAGCCCGCCCTCGAGGTGTTCCACAGCGTTACGGGCCCAATGGGCGAGTTAACACTGCAAAATCTTCTGAAAACAAAAATTGAACCCCGATTCGAGCAGCAAAATCCTACCTTATTCGGTGTGCACAACCTTGCAAACGTCCTTTGAAGCCATGTTAACCTGAAGTTGAAGATTTGATGATCGGGATGTGCCCCATGATGCCGTGTTTGCTGATTCTTTTGTTCTCCCGAGTAATGCAAGGTGAAATTTTCATGTATCCCGACACAGCCTTATCCTTTCCTCTTGGTGCCACGTTCCGAATTCTAAAGTTTGTGTTCCTTGCCCTGTCTTAGAACAAGATATCAGTCCGTTTTCATTGTTTTGTATTTTGTTTGTAATCTGAGATGATCGGATGTGCGATTGATAGACCCTCACCATCCCAGCTCAATTGGGTTGGGATTATTAACCTCTCAGAATCACTATCTGTATGCTCCGTTATGGTTTTCAGGTGGGCGCAATCTACATAGATTTTTCCAAAGCTTTTGCCCGGGTTCCTCACCCCTTATTATTGGTAAAGCATGAGAGATTTGGCTTCATTTGTTCTCTTTTGGAATGGCTCGCCAGCTATCTCACCGGTCATTACTTGAGTTTGTGTTGAGTGTTCGTTAAGGGGTGCTGTTTCCTACTCATTTCGCGCATCATCGGGAGTTCCGAAAGGAAACATCTTGGCCCCTTCATGTTTTCTATGCAAGAGTTACATTCGTGGCCTCCATTATGCTGACGATCTCAAAATCTATTCAACCTCCACAAACTATGATGATTATGAGGAGCTGCAAAGTTGAATGCTGAGCCAGCTCGAATGAACTGCGTTTAAATATAGAGAAGTGCCAAACGTTTACCTTCTCACCGTACTATCCAAATAGGGGCGCTGTGTTTGAGAGGTCCCAGATGATTTTTCTGCGCTTCTTTGAATTTGAAATATGGAACACCTTGGCCTGATTTCCACGGGGCTGCCGTTCTGAAAGACAATAGGGTGATGCTTTGGCAGAGTTGTAGACAACTGAATGATGCAGTTTTGCAATATTTATTTATTTGTTTATTTATTTACAAAACAGCCGATGCCCAATTACAATAATGTTAACAAAAAAGTTAATCTCTTGATGAGGAAACAAAAATCGTCGTCAGAAGAAAATAATATGTGTATGTATATGAGGTAAACAATTTAAAAAAAAAAAATACTTCGTGTGGCTGAGACGAGTGCAGGCGATGTGGCACTTTTAGGGTGATGCACAAACTGATCAGCTGATGCTCCTCAGCTAGTAGAGGCTATTAGCTTTTATGTACTACTCTACCCGTTCTAGTCCAATCTTTTACGTCCAGGCCTATGCTACCAATTACCTGTCATATTAGCCAAGTGCTTCAAGTCAAATTTGAACAAGTTTTTTTGGTTTTTCCCGCGAAATTGTTAACACAGTGACACTCAGTCACAGATTGCCAATACTTGAAATACAGGTGGCCAAATCCACACTACCGTTTCGGAATTCCTACACCATCTTTCAGATATTATGACAAATGTTAGTAAAAATTTCAGGACGATAGATTAAACGCGCTTAATCACGCGCGTTTAATTACGCTGGATTAAACGAGCATGAGAACAGTTTAGAAAACTTAAAATTGTTTTGGAAACATTGTTGGGTTTAAAAACTTATGATTCCCACCAATCTCTTGAGAATATCCTGGAAATCTGGATTTATCCACCTAGTCCTGCAAAATTGGCGACTTTGCGGTAACCAGTGGACGTGTGATGGCGGCCGGCACTGACTCAATGTTTTTCGCCATCATCAAGCTTGGGCAGCACTGGCCTTGCGCCAGTGCCACTGCGAGGGCCTTTAGAACAGGAAGGGGAAACAAAGCAATGCTAACCGTTACAGGCGGATCATCAGTGGAAAGAGGCACCTCTAGTGATCCGAATCAAAGTATGGATACCTTTTTGAGTCTCTACCTCAAAAAGGTATCCATGCTTTGATTCGGATATATATATCCGAACAGTTTGATATGTATATATATATAATGAACGAATACTGGATGAATATTTCGATTCTCGCTTAATAAAAGCTCCTAAATCCTACTTTCCTCTCGCATCTTCTGCAGGGTTTTCGGTGAAAAATATTCAGGTCCATTAGATCCTCCGAAAATTAGATGAGCCTGAAAAGAGGTACGGTAGCTCAGGGGCAAAGGAGAATTTTTTATTTTAGTTCTAATCCTATTATGAATAAATCACTTTCAGCTAGGAGAAGTGACCTTTGTCTTCTCTCCCGCAGCGAGCCGATATTTTTTATACCGATCGCCAGTATGTGATACTACACCGGACGTAATGCTGTTCCTTCCTCAACTTATCACGTAGTCTCTTGGATATGAATATCAATGGACGGCAGCAGGGGACGGTTTTTCAAGTACATTCTGCGGACTCGATGCTTACATAAGAAAAAGAAGAGAAAAATAAATCTCATTCAGGACCTCTGTATATCTTTACATTCTGATCATATCGAAGTTTGCGATCCCTCTCACAGTCTTCAATAGTAAAATCGTAATTAGGTCATTCAAAAAGCTTATTGGATTGATGGTTAGTAGGGTCGGCCAATCAGCCATAATGGACACAAGGTGTTGAGAGCCTGGGTTTCGGGATATCTCATTTACATATTGTGAGTAGATTTTTGGTTCCAACCCCTACCTACGCCATCCTCAGGGCCATTTCCAGGCCTTTCCCCTCTCTACCTGACTCCCCTCAGCCATCCATGCAACCTTACCAAAATAACCCTATCTCACATATAGCGCCTGAACAACTTTGTATCCTAGTCATTTGTATCCTTTAAGTAGCCTTGGTCTTAGGCATAGATGGCTTCTCGCTGAGCGTCTCCAGAGGGGAGACCGTTACGGCGGAGTTTCTGGGACCTCTGGTAGACGCCACCCTGGCGCAGGTTGTCAAGCAACTTACGGTGTAACTTAAAACTAGTTTGGCATGCGAGACGTTTTAAAAAGTTATAAGCCATAGACCAAAGAACCTGTACCCGCACTAAGTATATCTCCGTAGCTCATCGGCTAGGGGTGTTTCCATCATGGTAGCTTTAGTTCAAATGGTAAAAGACCTCATAGATTCGGATAATACTGAGGGAGGAACATCCTGCGTCCCCCTCGTTCTTGTGTTCAAATTATTTACATGGTCCTTATTCGAGCACCCTAAACAAGTATTTGTAGCTCTCCGGATTGGTCGTTCTATTTGAAAGTTTCGTAGTGGATTGGCATGTAGTATCTAAGTTAGCATACATCATCGGTTACTCGATTCTATGACAGTTTAATTCAACAGAAAATTATTCATATTGGGCTTACCAGTGTACTAGCTCTGTCCCAGGATCCCACTTAGCTATTCTTTGTCTTAGAGAGAGATTTTGGAGTTAAATATAGCATTTCACTTCTTAAATGGCTATGTTCCCGTTCTAAGGATTACTATAAATAACATGGACCTGAGTTTTACATAAGGGTTCTAGGTGCGGTTGAACTGTACATCCTGTACCCTCAGGTCCAGCGTCCCAGCATCCTCGAGCCAATGACAGAATTTTGGTAGGAAGCAACTCTGCAGCTGGAAGCCTCAGCACCGCCAGAGACCATCAGGAGAAGCCCGCCTGGGATTCTGCGAGGTGGGGAGCTCAAAGGTGTTCCTTGTTGAGCTGCTTACTGTCCGAGAATGAATTCTTCAGACACCCAGGAGCCCAACATTGACTCACAGCATCCCACTCTGGTGGAACAGGGTGACGCCCTCCAAGGGCATAGCGTTTCCTAATCGGCTGATGGAGCTGACGTAAAATTCACGCCCAAATGAGAAGTGAGGTTCCCCTTTTTACAGGAGTCATATAAAAAAACCTATTTTCTCAGAAAAGGAAGTAATTTATCAACCAGATGACCCAGTGGTGCTCGCTCTACTTAAATTCTTCAAAAGGCCTAGCCTCTTCCTTCATAAACTACCCTTACAAACGATCCACATAAGATTACCCACAGAATCCCAAAACTGAGCTATCCAGCCATCTCTAGATGACCATTCTATTATCTCTCCAAATGATGTACTCATGTAGTCTCTGTTATTTTCTACTTCTCAATGTTAATTTTTGCTTTTTTATTGTAATATTGAACAACAACTCTAGTAACTGGCGTAAGCCGTAAATATAATGGGATAGTAGTGGTAGTATACTATTTTGCTTCCTCATTTTGCTTTTGCTTCCTCGATAGCTTTGAGTTCGTGCAAGAACTCGAAACTTTTTTTTGTCCTCCAAATTCAAAATTTTCACCTTTTTTTTTCTTTTCCGTTTTTGTTTCACAGAGCTTGCTGATCAATTTTGCCGGTGGAGGGTGGCCTGGATGCGTTAAGAGCTACTATTCCGCCGCGTTTCACCGATAGAGCGTTCTGTATTTCAGACTATGCACGATGTCTATACCTATTTAAGGATTAATGATGACTGGTTCGTTTTTATCATAAGGACCGTAGAACGTAAGAAGTAAGTTGACCTTCCAGGTTCATGTTCTCTTTCGTTGACTGTCCAGCCCCTAATATGGTGGTTCCTCTCAATCTTCTACCTCTATTGTGTCAAATTGCTTTCTAATGACATTGTGAAATTCCGATGTGCCCACTCACAATAATACTCGCTCCAGGTCAGGGACACGTGATAATAGTAACGTATGTACTCGCGTCGTGTTCAAAATTCAACTTCGGTCCATCATGTACCTCAAATAGTGTCCAAAAAGTTAATACACTATCATTTTAGAAATGAAATAGAATACAAAAAGCAAGAAAGTGCATAAGGGAGGAAATTCAAACTAACGCGTATACACTGAGTCCATTTGAACGCTTAAACGCGTTGCGCACGAAAATAGATCAAATATAGTGAAAACGTAATAAAATGTGATTACCTAGTAACTAAATTCGCACATAATCATGTACTGCAAGTTTGTCCTTGTAACCGATCGTCTGGCAAGACTACGCAGGTACGGATACTATATTTCCGTAGGTTAGGTTATGCGGGGTCTTAACTAAGGATTGATTCTCGATATTTTGAATAAATTGATTTTTTTTATTTCAAAAATCAATTTTTTGAAGTCGATTCCCAAGAACCAGATAGAATTGGAAATTGATTCGTTCATAAATATATTTGAACAATCAAACTTCGATTCTTATAATCTATTTTTAATAGAATTAATGGGAAATTAGGTTTTGTTCTTCTAACCATAATATGTTTGTAGACAAAATCGCTGACAATTATTACATTATGGTTAATTATTTCTCTTGTTATTCTTTTATTTGGTTTCTTCTATGAAGATCACTGGTCTGCGGATACTTATAAAATGGAGCCTGTGGACCATTGTAATCTGCTTATCACTACGAGTAAATATTTGTTAGCACCCAATGGAAGAAAGTAGTGGAATAAAATAAAATGAAAATGTATTATGTACCTTCTAATTAAAAATAATAATAAATTTTGTAAGTTTCACTTTTCAATATTCAAATTACGATTATAGGCATACTTATATCAATCCAAAGTTATATTCCAATTGTAAATGTCGTTATTCAATACATTATTCGATTAAAAAAGGTTGGTTGGGTTGGTTAGACATGTAAAATCAAGAAAACGCCATCAACTAAGGTAATTTTGAATAGTATAAAACGGTCAATTTAAACAGTCATTTGTTGTCCAAGTTTTAGAGTATCGGTTTATTAGGTCCAATACTTAACGATATCCAGGCCTAGTCTGGACTCTTCCATGGGGATCTGGAGTGGGGGGAGGAACAGATATATTTCGTGTGATTCCACTATGCATTCAATGAACAGTAGCTAGCCGTGTGTAATACACGCTATATTTGTTGAATATGTATGGTACACGGATCTATTTCAATCTATTCCTGTATTGTCGTGACTGACTCGAGCTGAAAATGAAATTCAACATTCGAATGAAGCCAGTCATAGTATCGTTAGCATGTAGTTGAATACGTCTTGATCCTGCTGTCCCATTTATCGTGGGAATATTAACCCGAGCTAACTGTTGGGGACCTACCGTGACTAGGAGACAACCCATGATGCCTTCTTTGCATGTCCACTCGAAAACTTCCTCCAACCCTCTAATTATATTTTTACCTCAATATCGCGGATTTGACGTCGGGAAGAAAAAAGGTCAAACTCTGGACACAAAAAAAAAAAAAAAAAAAAAAAAAAAAAAAAAAAAACTAATAATAAAAGAAAGAAAAAAAACGAGAAAACTAGGATTTATCATCCCCGGTGCCTAGGTAGCCAACTCTCTTGTTCCCCGACGATTACAGATGGCGTGCTCGCGTTTCATTAGCTACCTACGGGCGGGAAAGAGGGGGAGAGTTTTTCCATTGAAAATTGCCGGGATGGTTCGGGAAAGGTGGCCGGCAAGACCCAGTAAATTACGAATGTAAATTCTCTTCAGTAGAGGTGGAGAAGACTGTGGAGGGGGTGATAAAGTACACTAGAGGACGCCAAACAACTAAACACAAATTAGCATATTGACCTAATAACTCAGGGGGCTGCGCGCAATTAAATTTATTTGATCGGATCGCGCGATACCCTTTTTCACGAGCGAGGGGCCCCTTTTTCCCAAAGAAATGCCCGAAGGCGGTAAGGGGGGAGGGGAGGGGACCACCCAGGCGTAAGAATTCCGCTCACGTTAGTGTTACTTCATGATTGATGAGGGTCGCGACATTCCGATTTAGAAACGTCAGGAATTCACTGGAACGCTATTTGTAAATATGCACTCAAGAAAAAGCAGGAAAAAAATTGCATTTAAAAACCATACGGCTAGAGTTCGGGACAGCTAACAATGTATATATAGTTATGAAAAAACCGTGCAAATCATGTAGACACGAAGGGGAATACGAAAAAAGGTTGAACATTCCTTCTAGATGGGGTTTCTTCATTAATTCTCATATTCCAGAATATAAAAAAGGATGAAGCAGGTAATTCATTGCTCCGTACATAGTTTTCTACACAAAAAATACGTAATTCGACGCTCTCCAAATGATTGTTTTATCCATTCTTTGCATTTCTACGTGATGCTAATTATAAAGACATTTTCTTTTAACACGCGCGACATATAGAGTATGAAAGGGGCAAGAAGTTTCCAAAGACGTGCGAGAGTCGGCACATAAGCTTTTCCATATATTCACAAGATTTGTATGGATGAGAAATAATTTGTATTAATATCAATTTATTTGAATAAAACTGCCCGTCCATACAAAAATCCAAACAAATCTCGTGAAAATATGGATAAGTTATATCCAAAGTAGATTTCTAAGTTAATGTGGAATAATCTGTAAGGGGATGCGCAAGTCTCACGTGACTGGTCTCACATAACTTTTTGACCTCGTGATCCCATAAAATGTACCGCATGATAAATCATGATTGTATGATCATCATATTGTGTATAGCTCTATAAAACCTACCTTTGATGTACTTGAATTAACCATCAACTTGAAGTGTTCCATTAAAGAGGAAGGACAAAAAAAATCCTATATAGGTATGCAGACTAGTTTTGACCTCTTAATTTCAGCATGTGGGGTATGTTGGGGTTTGCGAAAAGTGGCGGTGTACGTACCGTACAGAATATAAGAAAAATACTTTGAGAAGCCATCACACAAATTCGGTAACAGCGATTTGCAACAAAAATCTGGTCCTTGAAGCAATTTATAGTTTGCTGTCAACGCGAAGTGCCAAAGGAAATTTATGCGATCAACGTCAAAAAAATTAATCTTGACACTACTCATAGATAGGATAATAACAATCGCTTCGCGTTTATCTTGTAAGATGAGGAAGAAGAAGCACGCAACATAGCAGAAAGAACATTGGAAATCGTCATAAAGAGAGAATCAGCAGCGGACCAATGCCAGAACATTGAAACCATGTTGAATCTTTGGAAGAGGCGAGCTCACAGCTGCCAAATGGAGGGGCCCTAAGGTGAGAGCGTTATGCCTAGTTGGTCCACTCACCAGGTTCCTCAAGAAGTTGGAAAATTTGGTTGTCGAGTATAATGTACCTACTTGACATCGCTTCTTATTCTCAATTCTATGACGGAAACTATTGAAAACGATACTGAACTACTTGATTTTTGGTTGATCATATATTTATTTATATATGATCTTAATTATGATCTCTTGATTAATTATACTTATTTCATGAACACAAATCTTCCCTACCTTTAGTTGCGAGGGAGCAAATAAATATGGAACAATGAGCCATATCTGATACTTGTCATTGCATTCCTTCTCTTTCTTATCAACCACTCTCTCAATCGTAACCTAAGTTGTAAAAATTTCACTTCTAGAAATTTAATTATTTTCCCTACTTTAGTTCCATGATGTTGATGGTATTTGCTCCATATCTTGTATTATGTTCATTCCATGACTTGCTTAAAATAAATTTTGTTGGGGTTGAATATTTTAAGTTAAAAAACGACAGAGGTATCCAAGATTTGATCCGTATTGCGTAAAGAATGATTCATGCCGCGAAAGGTTTAATTTAAAGTGGAAAAGATTTTATTAAATTCACGAGAGGTATAGTTTGAAGTGATAATGCTCTATATTGAACTTGAATTATGAAAAGAAAAAAAAAAGAAAAAAATGGGATTCCTGATAGTGGCTCATTATGGAATAAAAGTATCATACATGCAGCACGATACTTATATATGAGTGGATTTTCGTAAATTAGCGTGTTCTATTATGCTACATTGTTTTGAAAATGATCACTTCAAGTGCAAGGAAATGGTTACTAACAATTTTATATACCTAGCAAAAAAATTGTTTAAAATAATACCCTGTGATTCAAAAAAGATTTTAAATTTTTAGCTTTTTTGTAGTTTATACAAATTTTCCAGCAAATATTATTGAAATATAAGAAAAATTTTCAGCATTATTTCTTGCATACACATTTCCGTGTTCTATTTCCTTGTTGACGATCTTCTTTTGACTAAAATTCTGCTAATAAATATTAATTTAATTTTTGTGATTTTTTAGCACATTTTTTGAAATTTGAGCCATTTAATCTGCTCAAAAAATCTTGGCCGACGGAATCCTTTCATTTTGAAAACTTGATTTGTTTTTTAAACACAAGAAAGGTATTTTTATCTCAATCCTAAGGAGAGTATCGTCTGGTATATATATTTATATAAATGAAAAAGAGTTAAGCTCTAGGATTTGTTTCAGAATGCCTCAAAATGGATTCCAATGAAGATCATTTTTGAAAATTTGGGTTTTCAACATCTTGAAGCAACTGTGCAATAAAACAAACTGTACAACAACTGTACAATATTTCGCTAAAAGAAGGAGCACAATTTATTTATGACAAATGACATGAAATGAAATTTATTTATGACAAAGAGCACAATTTATTTATGACGGTTTTGGTAATATGGACCCTATCCCTTCATCAAAACCCGTCGTAATCCATATCGTTTGCTTGTCCTCCAGACCGACCGGTTCGGATACCTTGGCAAAGTTTTTCAGATATCGCATATCACTTTGTAATACTTTCGTTATGCTCAACTAAACCCTTAAAGTGTCGTAATTCCTCCTCAAACGTCTCATCTAGATATTCACGCGGTTGAGCTGCGTCAATTTGAAAAATCTGTAGGGAGTTCTTCTCTATCCAGGTCATACTTTTCACAGCAGGAATTCTCTTTTTAATCTCAATATCCCACGTGATGGACTATAGACGAGGAAGACGCAGGTTTTTAAAAATATTTCGATCCCAAAGTAATTTCATATTGACTCGCCCAATAAGCTGCCTCTAAACCCATCCACTGTATCTCATCCTTTCCCATTTTCTCCATCGCACCCCGCCACCTTCACCCATCAAGCGATCGATCAAATCAAAAAAGCAATCCTGGTTGGAAGGGTCCCATTAACCTTTTTTGTCTCATCAACCCCGAAAATGGAAAAGCGAACAAAAACTCAGTTCCCCCTGTTCATCGTCGTTCACCTAATTAAAGAGTACTGTACATATCAGTTTATTGGACAGGGGGTGGCGAAGCGTGTTTCCAAGATTAGGAGGAAAGTATATAGAGTAGAATATAATAGAGGTGTACGAGGCAGGTACCAGCGTTGTCTGCCGCCCGCTATTGGAATCACTTACACTCGCCCCCCTCGACCGCCGTTTTCTCCTGTTGGCCGCAAAATAAGATTCGGACGGGAGATAATTTTTGATGAATCGCTCCCTCGCCGTCCACGACCTGTTGATGCGGCTCTGCGATAATGAACAACCAACTTCGCATTAAAGAAGACGTATAATACAGCCATGTATAAGCCTTTCCCCTGCGTGAGATCAGCAACTTTACATCCTCTGTTAAACTCATCTACCCAATTTTCAGGTTGTATTTCATTATTATACATGCGTAAATCAATTGAAGCATATTAATTTTCTTGGTATATCGTAGCGGCAACAGACACCTTGGCTCGGAATATCTTTTAACAATTCAACACTTGTTTTTTTGTGTTTTACAACATAACAGTGATTGTCTTGGATAACATACTTCAGTAACACCTTGTCTCGTGCAAAACCAGACTAAATGAACAATCCAAATTTGATAGGAAATTCGAGTGGGCTATCCCTTATCGCTCCAGTTTCTGGGCTACGAGTTTTATTCATCGAACAGTAGGTATCTATTCCTTGAATTTCTCGTATTATTATTAATTTTTATTGTTATTAAAATGTATCATGTTTTACCGCTGGGTTCTGTGCTTAAAAATTAAGCGAAATTCAGCGCGAGCCGACATGTTTTCTATCGATTTTCACGTACAATAAATGCGTTGCTAGGGAAGTGTAACACCCTTAGTTTTCATAGAAGGAAAATCGTTCGCCACTTTTTGGAATGCTCTCATTTTATCACATTTCATTATCCCTAAGCCGCTGTAGTTGGAAGGAAAGCTGTATTATTACGCTACGCTATAAAATAATATTGCTAGGTGACCATAATGATAATGCGAAAAGAAGGCACTACATGGTAGGTATTATTGAGCAGTAGGTTCTCGTAAGGTGATGCGTAGGCCTCTGACGATCTGATTGGATCCTAAAGCTGATTTCTATGATATTTAATCTCTGAAGCAGAAATCTGAAACAGGCTCTGTATGAGACATATAGAATTTCAAAGTGCGGAACCACCATGATCTTCTGATTGAGCTCGTGAACTAATTTCTACGAAGTTTAATTTTGAAACAGAGCCTCTATTCGAAAGGTAAAATTAGATTTCATAGTGCGGAACCACCCTTATCTGCTTAGGTTTCCAATTCCTAAGATATTCGTCCTATGAAGCTAAAACTTTAAACTGAGCCTGTTGACTATTGAAGTTTAATAACGAAGAAATGACTGAGGAGTGTATCTATACAGTACATGATGGCGTCGAAGATATTTGTGCAATTGAAACTACTACTGATAGTTAACAGACCCTCCTTGTACTTGATTTATCACAATAGGTGGATCCACTCGTGACTTTAGACGATTAGACACTTCTTTGCATTGAACTTGATGGCATACAGTCCAAAAGCATCAGCTTTTGAAGTTGTGATAGCCTCGTAATATGAGGCTGAAATGGGAAATTGATTATCTATAGGCCTGCTGTGCACGATTGACAAAGTGATTACTACACAGATCAGCTAATTGAGCTCAGGAGCTCATTTCTCTCTTAATAGACTTAAGAAGACGGAAAAAATTCGCGGAGGACGAAAATGAAATTCGCATGCCATCATCAGCTGTGGAGGGATTTAATGCACCAACATTTCGTGGTCTGAACCATACGCATTTTGTTTCATTCATATGTTGAAGTAAATCGTTTTGAATTATCCATCTCTCCAAGTAAACGAATTTAGATCTAAGAGAGTCGATGCATTCAGGTAAATTTTCTCCACTTACTAAAAAGTTCGTGTCATCTGCAAAGTTTACTACTTGTACACCAGGTCCTTCAAGGATGTCAGGAAGGTCATTTGCAAGAACCAAAAATAGAGGACCAAGCAAGCTTCCTTGAGGCACACCCCTCAGTAGGATACTGGATGAAGACAATGAAGGGCCACTAGGGCCATCAACTTTTACCCTCCAAGGACGCTGGGTTAAAAATGAACGAAACCAATGTAATGGGATTCCCCTGACTCCCACTTTCTCCAATTTCCACAAGATGATACTATGGGATGCCATGTCGAATGCCTTCGCCATGTCCAAAAAGCAGCCAACCATGCACAAGCCTCGATCTATAGCCTGAAAGATGTGACCAGTCATATCCAGGAGAGCCGTTTCACAAGATCTATTCTTTATAAACCGTGCTAGCTTGGAGAGAAGAAATTAATTTAATAACGATATGACATGAGTCGAGTAAGCATTAGTGTCTCAAGTAGATTAGACAGGAAGCAGAGAAGACTTACTGGTCTGTAGTTACATTTATCTAGAGAGCCGCCTTCTTTAGGAATTGGAGTTACAATGCATCTTTTTAATTGATCTGGAAATATGCCGGAAGTGGAAGAGGTCTTGAAAATGTTGCACAAAATTGGTGATATCATCTTAATAACATGTTTAAAAACTATAGCAGGCACCCCATCGGGGCTACCAAAAGTGTTGTTGAGGCTCATAGCAGTACAGATAAGTTCTGTGCTAAGTTCTAGCTATGTGCTAACACAGAGGTACTTGAGGAGGTAAATCACTATATTTTTGAAAATGCTGGGCGAATAAGGATGATAATTTACTGGGATCATTAATCAACAGTTCGCCATCACGAATCTGAATGGAAGTTTTGGTCATTGCAGATATATTATTAATAATGTTTCACACGGCCCTAGCTTGGCTGGAGGTCGAGGTAATAATACCATCATTACTGTATTTTGTTATCGACTGTAAAAGTTTGGAATGTTTCCTAAGATGGTGGTGAAATTCCTTCTTACGTTATGGATCAAGTGCGATCTGAGCTTTGATAGAACAGTGGTGACCACGTCAGGAGAACTATTTATAGCCTGTTTCACAGTGTTCTTTCTTCTTGTCGCAACTTTCCTCAAGGGAAACTATTAGTTAAAAGCCAGGGAAAATGGTTCTAAAAAAATATCGTACTTCTTTTGAACAGAGGTTTCTTATGTATGATACTGTAGACCAGTCAAAATCCTCAAGCATACCTGTAAGGCCATTAAGAGAGCTATAATCATAAATGTGTCTTAGGACAGTGGTAGCAACTTCCAAGTTAGGTTTTTCGATGGTCAGACGTGAGCTGGAATGGTCCAGGGCTATTAGTGAAAATATTGTTTAAACACATGCGAGAGGCAGGTCTTGTAATTCATGGTTCGTAGGATAGATGGGGTACGATTCCAGTTGACATAGAAAGTCATCTCGTTCAGTACAATTGAGATCAAGGATGTAATATTCATTTCTCGGAATCAAGTTTTTCATAACTCTTGTCACCTATAGATCAACTAGTGAAGCGTAGGTAGAAAGGTGTTTTATTTTTTCTCATTAATTTTCAGTTGGTGAAGACCTACGTTAATGACCTACCCGGATATTAGCTCTTTATACGTGTAGAGGGACTAGTACGTAAAGAATAAAACTTTTTGTATTCAATTTCATTAATTATCCCTCGATAGGTGTCTAATAATTACTTTTATTAATATAATATAGTTATTATAGTAATAAATTACAATACCTAATTATAACTAGGTTTAATATGTATAGATCAATGATCTGCATAGAAGAGATATCAAATAGAAAATACAAAATAATAAACCTTTGTGTGATAATTAGTAGCGGTTTTTATTTATTTTAAGAAATGTCGATAAAAAATAAATACAAATCATATATATATATATATAAATATGGTTTATTTTATATATATATAATTTATTATATATATATATATATATATATATATATATATATATATAATATGGTTTATTTTATATATATATATTTTATATATATATATATATATATATATATATATATATATATATATATAATTTATTTTATTTATTTTTTTCAAGTGACTCTCTGCAACAAGGTTGGTTTGAACTCCTAAGATTTCGTCAGTGTGGAAGATAGACCTTCATGACTTCTTAACAATTCATGCCCCACGGAATGAAACGTTAATTTCAAGTTACTAACATCAATAGTTTTCCAACTGATCCGATACCATTCTCAGGGATTATTATTTGGTTCGTGCTTATCCTATCGTGATGGAAGGGGTGTAGTCGTGACCGAACTAAAATAGCGACAATTGATTATTGGTATTCGACCGTGCTGTTTCTATTTAATGGATTACTAATTTCGTTAAGGCACAGTAAACCCGAGGAGGGTTCTGCAGAGCTATCAAATCAAGCTATAACAAAGTTTCCGTATCCTATATGTGTAACCAGTAGCCTTATGTTACTACAAAACTTTATATTTTTTCCTTCTTGAATCAATGCAATTTTGTATGATCGTCGAGGTAACTTTTCTCCACAACCAATCGAGCTAAATTCATGATTTTCTCATTCTGTACAGTAACATCTACTTTATAATCTGACATTTGTTTACCCTCTCTGCTCAGTAGCTGAATATATGGGACGAAAACTCCCACACCCTCTTTTTTGAATTAGCACTCACTTGTTTTGAGGTTTGAAAAAAAAAAAAAAATGGATACTGAGGTTTATAAAATGTCAATCTGTTCGGAAACTGTATCTCCAAAGAACACTAAAAGAATCAACTCAATAAGTGGAACTCAACCAAAGAAAATGTTCCTAACGTGCGCGGAAACATAATTTTGAGAAAGCGGCGGATGAAGTTGCAGCCTACTTCGAGACTTCTATATCTGGGTGTTCCTCACGGTCAAAAATGGTGCAATGCAATGACAATGGCGTTAATCTATAGATATTTGCCTTTATTTCTGTGTGAAGTAACAAAAATTATAGATATTGTGATGTTGGTGACTTCAATACCTAACTGTTGTTAGGACTGTTATGGATGTTTCAGTATTAATTACGACATATGTTTAATGTAAACTCCAGGCAACGGGATATTTACTGTTTTAAGAAATTATTAAAGTTCTAGATTTTGGTGTTGTGAACATTTGTTTTTATTAAGTGCTTTAATAGCTAGTGTAGAATTCAACAGTGGTGTCAGGAAAACGGGATTATGCCACGCACACGAAGACAAAGTGATGTAGAGCCAGATTGGACTGCTTCCATTGAGCGGATGCAACGTCAAATTGATCAAATCCTTACCCATTTAACCCTACCATCAGGAGGTTCGCATGGTATGAGAACAGTGCAGGTAGGAGAACCGTCTGGAACGTCTCAAGGAACATTTGCATCACAAGAAGCTCGCCATTCAACAGCTCGCCCAGTACCATTTGATGGTTCCACATCCTGGAGGGACTTTGTATTCCAATTTGAGTGGGTGTGTCGTGTTAATGGTTGGACGGTGGATATGGACAAGAAAGGTCATCTAATTGCAGCCTTAAAAGGTCCCCCTTTAACACTAGTTTCACTGTTACCAGGTAATCCTACATATAGTGAAATTATATCTGCTCTGCAACGAAGATATGCGGGTGAAGGCCAAGAGCATCTATATATGAGCCAATTGAGAAACAGGAGACAAGGTCCAAAAGAGGATCTTGCTGCGTTTGCAGCAGACGTCGAATTATTGGCAAGGAGAGCTCTTCCGGGTGCTTTAGAGGTGACTGTAGAGGCATTGGCACTTCCACAATTTTTTCATGGCATTGCCCACGACCGTCTCCGAGAACAAGTGCTCTCTTGTCCAGCAGTCACTGTGCAGGAAGCCTTGGCTTACGCTCAGCGTTTGGAAGCCAATCTTGTGAGTGCTGCCAGTTCACGAGCACCCATTCGTCAAGTTGGGTATGGTTTATTCCAACCACAGGAGGTTGAAGAGGACGTGGTCTGTCATACCAGAGCAGTTTTGAGAGAAGATAGCTCGAGAAGAAAGAATCATATAATTTGTTTCAACTGCAATAAGCCGGGACACTATAGTAGAGGATGCATGGAAAAGAAGAGGAATCGATCTTGCATCTGCCCTTGCAGTTGTAAACCCAATGTTTCTGACTCGGGAAACAGTCAAGCACCTGTCTAGGAGGGCAAAGATTGGTGCCGGACACAACGCCCGTTTGTGCTCTACAAGGCGGACCTGCCATGCCAGTTCAAGGGGAAGTAGGGGGTCAACAGTGTGATATGGTGATTGATACGGGTGCTGCTGTGACAGTAGTGCGTCCGGATGTGGGTGGAGAAATTGGGCAACCATCAAATCATGTATCACTTCTGGCTGCAAATGGAAATCCTATTGAAGTTAAGGGTGTATTGGATACAACCATTTCCTTCACAACTGGTGCAGCACGTGATCATAGGGTCACAGTTGCTGCAATTAAGGAACCATGCCTACTGGGTTTGGATTTTCTATCAAAACACAACAGCATTATTAACTTGAAAGATGGCTGGCTCCAGATAGGATATGATCGAATTCCTGTACATGGCTTACAAGAACACAGAGATAAACCCAAAGAAGTGAGGAGTGTTTTGCAGACCATAGAAGTGCCCCAGCTAGATGGACTCTTGAAGATTTTACTGGATGGAATATGTGTTTTGTTGGAGCCAATGCAGAAGAAAGCCCTCACTGAACTTTTGATGGAATTTCAAGACGTCTTTACTGATAAGCTCGCACTGTGTGGAGCAGCGAAAATTCCACCTCATCGAATTGATGTAGGCCAGTCCTCTCCAATACGCCAATCACCTAGACGACTACCACCCGTCAGACGTGCTCTAGTTGATGGTTTGATTTCTGAAATGGTCCAGGCTGGGGTGATTGAACCCTCTCGGAGTCCTTGGGCAAGCCCCATAGTGTTGGCACCAAAGAAGGATGGGAGTACCCGTTTCTGTGTTGACTACAGGCGGCTGAACCAGGTGACACGAAAGGATGCTCATCCATTGCCAAAAGTTGACGAGCTGTTGAGAGGAGTGGAAGGGTGTGCCTGGTTTTCTACCTTGGATTTTTGTAGTGGGTATTGGCAAATACCATTGGCTGCTGAGGACAAGGAAAAGTCTGCATTTTGCACACCATCGGGCCTCTGGCAATTCAAAGTGATGCCTTTTGGCCTTTGCAATGCCCCTGCCACCTTCCAGCGATCAATGACAACCATTTTGAATGATGTTTTGAAGAAAGGAGTCGCCAGTGTGTATATTGATGATGTACTTCTGCACACAGTAACCTTTGAAGACCAGGTTAAATATCTGCGCCAGATATTTGAAATTCTGAGATCAGTAGGGATGAAGTTGAATACTAAAAAATGCACTCTTCTTCAAAGAACAGTCAAATATCTTGGCCACCTTGTCTCCAGTGATGGGATACGTACCGATCCTAGTAAGGTGAAGGCAGTAGCAGACTGGCCTACCGCTACTTCTGTTCATGAAGTGCGGTCATTTACAGGTCTGTGCACATACTACAGAGCATTTGTTAAGGATTTTGCTACAAAAATGAAAGCATTATATGAGATCCAGAACACCTCACCATTTATCTGGACAGCAGAAGCAAACCAGGCATTTGAGAACATGAAGCACTTACTTTCAGAAGCTCCCATTCTGAGCCATGTCAAGCCTGATTCACCATTCATCATTGATGCAGATGCAAGCAATGTGGCTGTTGGTGCCACTCTGTCTCAGTTTCAGGATAACCAGGAGAGAGTAATTTCTTATTACAGCTGCTGCTTATCACGACCAGAGCGAAACTATTGTGTAACTCGCAAAGAACTACTATCAATAGTCAAAGCAGTTCGTCATTTTGCAGAATATGGATTGGCCAATGGATATCCACTCACTATCAGAACGGATCATGCATCATTGAAGTGGCTGCTGACCTTTCGCAATCCTGATGGACAAATGGCACGTTGGTTGGAGCAGCTGGCTCCTTACTCTCCTAAAGTAGTGTTCCGTCCAGGTAAGCTACATGGAAATGCTGACGCTCTCTCTCGACGCCCTTGCCTAGCCAGTGGCTGCCGATATTGCTCTGCCAAGGAGAAGAAGCAGACCAATGACGAAAGTGTGGTAGCCCGATGCAAATTAGAAGGATGGGCAGGGCTGGAGGATTGCAGGAAGGCCCAAGAAGCTGATGCTGTACTGCGAGAAGTGATCCAGTGGTTGAATGAAGGAAAGCGGCCTCCCAGGGAGGAAATCACCAGCCATCGACGAGAATTGAAGGTTTACTGGGCACTGTATAATTCACTGGTTCTCAATGACAAAGGCTTGTATAGGAGGTGGGAGAGCCCAGATGGAAAGCAAGAAGTTCTTCAGTTGGTGATCCCAGAAAGTTGGAAGAAGAAAATATGGGAAGATGTGCACGGGTTAGGACACTTTGCAGAAAAAAAGACTGCCAGTTTACTCCGAGAGAAATTTTATTGGGTAGGAGTGCATAGAGATGTGCATGACTGGTGTCGCACCTGTTCAAGATGTAAGGAGCGATCTCAGAAGGAAAGAAGAGCTCATCTGAAAGTCCAAAATTCAGGAGTACCTTTTGAGAGAGTGGGGATCGACATAATGGGACCTTTACCTTTGACAAAACAAGGTAATAGGTATATTCTGACCTTCCAAGATTATTTTACGAAGTGGCCAGAAGCAATACTCCTGCCAGATCACACCTCCGAGACTGTCTCAAAAGCGTTAGTGGACCATATCATTTCCAGATTTGGGGTTCCTCAAGAAATCCACTCCGATCAAGGTCGATCGTTTGAAAGTGAGGTGTTCCAAGGAGTTGTGAAGCTGTTAGGAGCCAATAAAACGAGAGCCACCCCACTACATCCTCAAAGTGATGGCTTGGTGGAGCGTTTGAACCGTACCATATGGCAAATGTTATCGAAAATGGTGTCTGATAACCAGAAAGACTGGGATGACCACCTACCTGTGGCAATGATGGCATACCGAGCAGCAGAACACGCAAGCACAGGGTTTTCTCCTGCACGAATGATGTTTGGACGAGAGTTGCATCTTCCAGTTCATCTGTTGCTAGGGGAATTACCAGAAAAGGAATCAGTGCCGGGTTACGTGGAAAATCTCCGCAAGAGACTTCAAGGGGCCCATGATGCTGCCAGGAGACGACTTCGGGTGAAGGCTGAAGAGATGCGAGCCAGATATGACGTGAAATCTCGCCCCATTATGTACGCTGAAGGAGATAGAGTGTGGTTCTACAACCCCCGACGGCGCCAGGGGTTAAATCCTAAGTTACAGCGAAGTTGGGAGGGTCCGTGCACTGTAGTGAAAGCTCTGAATGATGTTGTGTACAGAATTAAGACAACGAGAGGGAAGCTTCGCGTAGTGCATCACGACCGCCTTAATCCTTATGAAGAAAGGAGGGAAAAGTGTGATGTTGGTGACTTCAATACCTAACTGTTGTTAGGACTGTTATGGATGTTTCAGTATTAATTACGACATATGTTTAATGTAAACTCCAGGCAACGGGATATTTACTGTTTTAAGAAATTATTAAAGTTCTAGATTTTGGTGTTGTGAACATTTGTTTTTATTAAGTGCTTTAATAGCTAGTGTAGAATTCAACAATATGTACTCAGATGTGAAGAATTAGCTCCATGTTTGTAAATCTCCCCCTGTCAGGCAGTAGGAGGTAGGTGTGGGGGCCTGTCATCGAGGGCTAATAATTATAAATAAACCGCCTCTTATTATTATTTTTTACGTTTTATTTATGTATAACCCCTTAGGTTTTCGGAACCCCATTGTGTTGCATATCCCGTTGATCTGTACACAAAGAAGAATTTAATGGTACCAAAAAGTAAAATTTTTAGGTCCACCAAATATTTGACTGAGGAAGGCCCTTAAGGGCTCACTCAGCTGATTGGGGTGTTTTGGCAAGTTAAAATCCCATCCTAGTTGGCTCAAAGAGGCTCCGTTCCAAATTTCAGCTTCTTAGGGTAAATAGCGCAGAAACCGGGTATTTTACATCATGAAATCAGCTCACGCTACTAATTATTAATGACAATTTTCGCTACCACTTCATTTCGAATGCCTAGCTGACTATTTTGCGACCCATCCCGTCAAATTAAGTTCAGCTGTTCTCGAGTTCAAACGCTTTTTTTACGAGGATACACATATATATACATGCATACATAAACAGACAAAGTAGTAAATACATTTTTTTTTAAATATAAAATGCCCTAAAATTTAAATTACTATAAGACAAAATAATAAAATTTTAAAAATAATAAAATGATATGGCATACAAATGTAGAGTGCTCCCGTGCTGTCGAACCGCCCAGCGGCCTAAACGCTCTGGGCGCTGGCCAGGGTGTCCCGGCAGGACCCGGTTCTATCCGCCGTGGTGGCTCCCGAGGCCACCTACCATTCGCTGAGCAAGTGGCCTGACAGACGCGAGATCAATCGCTGCAATAGCAACGCCAGTGCCCACAACGAGGTATACCAGGCGAGTCGCCACCCTAGGCCGACCGCAGCTAAGCCCGAACCAAATATCAGATAACGGAGACCATCGCACGCACACATCAACACACTCATAATTAATTATATGCGTAGTATCACAAAAATTGCTACATACAAAATCAATAACAAAATACAACATATCAATATCACAATAAAACAAAAATAAAAAGATAAATACCTAAGGAAAGTGCTCTTTATTGCTCTGCTATGGAATTGAATTCCTAAACTAAACTAACACAATACCTATGTATGCTTGAGTACTTTTATAAACATTCCTCGGCATCCAAATCAGAAAAAATGTATATAGGTTACATCTAAGTCGCAAATCGTAAGTTAGAAAAAATAGATACATCGGAACGTAGAGGTCATAATCATAAACCGCTACCTGAGTAAATTTGGTAACAGCATATTAATGTTTAGTAAAACAAAAATATTGTTTAGACTAAGATCGGAGAAAAGTGGAGGTTGGCTTTTTTGTTGATGTGAAACTGGAGAGGACCAAAATGAGAAGAGATCTCTTCTCGAGTTACCTTGTGTGATGTCATGTTTCAAAGATGGTGGTTGTGGTTTAAAACCAACGAGCAGCTGTGGGTGTATGGAAGGAATGTTATATGAAGTTTTTCTACTTTGAGTAAGATATAAATGAATTATAGAAAAGAACATCCGAAGTCGTTCTCACTAAGGTAGGCGGTGGGGCCGATGAAGGCGTTTTCTCTGGAATCTTCTTAACTTGCTGCCTCTTCTCTTCGGAAAGTCTTATGATCAAGGGAATTAAACTACCGAACACAACATAACCCCCGCGCCTTTTTGGGCTTCAATTCAATTAGGATTTATTCCACCTGAAAGAACCGTTTCCCTCTGATTAAATCGCGGAGCTGAAGGCTGTGATTCCCCGCCTCGTTTGTGCCGCAGGAGGCCGTTGGATCCGGATTTCTATGGAAGGAGGCGGAATTGGAACCTTTTCTGATTCCTCTACTCCGCCGTTCGGATTAGCTTCTCTGATTATGTACTTCTTCCCTTTCCTTCTCTCCCCCCCCCCCCCCCCCCCTCCATCAACATCACCACTATCATGTACTTTTTCCATTCTCATGTATCCACCGTTCCTCATCTTCATCATCTCATGTATCACCTTTTCTTTTCTCTCTCATGCACCTCCCCCCACACTCTCATATGAAGCGTTTCATCCTCTCATGCATCTTTTTCTATCTGTACTCCCATACTTCTTCCTTCATTCCCCTCTTACGTACCGATTTTCTATATTTTACTCTCATGTTTACCTTCCCGTTCACCACCACCACCACCACTTCTATCATACTCGTCTCTCCTTCTCACGTATTTTACCTCTCCATCCTCATCTCATACCTACATCTCTTAGTATTTTACCTCTTAGGTCTCAAGTCCGTTCCTCCTACCTTATCCTATACCTGCTCCTTTAAATTCGTCTTTCAAATTATTTGTTTTCCTCTCACGAACGCAGTTTTTCACATATTCTAATTGATATTTCATTCCTTTTTTTGTATCACTGAAAGAGTCCGGATCCAGATTTTTATAGTGGGAAGCGGAAGTAGAACCTTTTCCGATTCCTTTACGATCAATCGTTCGGATTAGCTTTTCTGTTTATGTACTTCTTCCTTTCCATGGGCCAGCCCCCCTCCCACCCCACCTGCCAACATCACTGCTATACTTACATCGCCACTATCAGGTACTTTTTCCATTCTAATGGATCCACCGTCTCTCATCTCCATCATCTCATGTATCACCTTTTCTTATTTCTCTCAAGCACTCGACATACCTATTACTCGTCGGACTCTTGGCGTGGGAACGAGAGATGAAACACAGTTTTGTGTGTAGAGTTATCACTCTTTTCAACTCTTTTGAAACGACGCCAGTTCGCTCTAGTGGAGGTTCGGAGAAGGTGGTATCAGTTGTTTTGTGTGTGTGGCGTGGGAATGAGAGATGAAACACAGTTTTGTGTGTAGAGTTACACTCTTTTCAACTCTTTTGAAACGACGCCAGTTCGCTCTAGTGGAGGTTCGGAGAAGGTGGTATCAGTTGTTTTGTGTGTGATCAGTTGTTTTGTGTGTGTGAAGCGTTTAATCCTTTCATACATATTTTTCTATCCTTACTCCCACACTTCTTCCTTCGATTCCCCTCTCATGTAACGTTTTTCTATTTTTCACTCCCATGTTTACTCTCCCTCGCACCACCACCACCTCATCGTCTTTCTTTCTCACGTATTATCTTATACTTCTCCTACTATTAAATTTTACCCCTCAGGTCCTAAGTCCGTTCCTCTCGCATTCTCCTCCACTGGCTTCTTTAACTTCGTCTTTCAAATTGTTTTTTCCGTCATGTAGGTAGTTTCTCACTTACTCTCTTTCATATTTTCTCCCTCACGCGTGCCGCTGAAAGACCTACGTCTGTCTATGACAACGTCTGTTAAGTAATGCGACCTTGACGTCGTTTAATAAATTTTCTGTAGACCAGTGTAGAAGGGCCATATAATACAGAAATCATTAATCTTTGTGTCATAATTTGCAACGTTTTAGTTTTTATTTTCTCTCAGAAATAGCTGCTAGTTGGATCTACGAACATAATTACCAGCTAGTCTTAAGTTGGCTAACAGGAACATTTAGGCCGGGGCCATTACAATTTATAGATGTGTAAGTTGATGATAGATGAAGCTCGTCAAGCTGATTTTGAGAGTGAAAGAACCAGAAACGAAAAAGTCGCTACTAGAGTTTAATCCATTTGGAAACATCTTCAAAGGTTCTGGACGATTCCTCTTCAAATTCCCCCCAATTTCCTCGACCTGATGAATGAAAGACAAAAAATTTCCGTCGGCAATTTCCGGAGTAGCTCGGAGGTAGCCGGAGCCAACTTCCTTTTCTCTTTGAGGCTCTCGCTTCAAAGGGGCTTTGGAGACTTTTAAAAGCCCCCACTCCAACACCTCCTCAACCCATTTGATACCTTTTGGCTGCCATCTACCCAAACCTTAGAAGCCCCCTTCGCCCAACTTTTTTGTTTGTTAACTGTCTATTTATCAAGAAACACTCGCAACTCGAATCTAGACCCTTTTTTCTTTCATTTTTGACTTCCTTAGTTGGTTCTATTTGAGGAAGGAGAAAAAAATCTAATCAGCAGAGACGGGTTTTATGCGTCGTGTGAGGGGAATGCACATTTTAGGTGAAAATACATAACTAAGTATGTTTTGAGTGCATATATGACAAGACTAAGTAAACGAACCTACAGTCTGCCTCCTCATGGCACCAGAATGGGAGTATCTTGAAGGTGTAGAAGATCTTTGGATGTCCGTCTGCCTGTCGAAACATAAACTAAATCCGTTGTTTAAACTAGCAGCGTATCTGTGACTGTTCTTTTTTTGGCTCACCACCAAATTAACAGCTGCATGTTCGGTCGCTAGAACCCTAGAAGCAACTACGTTCAGCAGTTTAAAGAGCCAAAACAATAATGGTGCCGATCGTGAAGGGCTGAACGAATTGTGGAAAGTAATCGTTTTTCGACCCGCATGATCGGAACGTTCAGTTCATCGGCGAGTGAGTGCTTTGCAATTAATCTGAAGTAATTATTACAAGATGTACAAGATGTGCATGTACAATATTTTAGAAAGTTGAACATATCCGTTTTCTGAATTCACAGTGTTGAAGTAAGTGAATAGTTTCTGAAATAGACTTTTGCGATACAGCGATACATGACCATGTTCAGTGGCGGGCAGCAGGTTGGTCAAAAAGAGAACGCGCTGTATACACTGAGCCAGTTGTGGGTTTTATTTGTGGGAGGAATGCAGATTCAGGAACAAAGGGAGGCGGTGATCTGTAGGGGGGTTTTTTTTTTCTTTTTTTTTCACCGTAGGCAGGGGAGGAAATCTTCAAGATCAAAAGGTGGTAATCGACTCTCACTAGATACCCGTAATATGGCACTCCGGGTTATGTGGGATTCAAACGCCACCGAAACCTCACCTTCCTTTTCCCACGTTAGAACTCAGCGTAGAACAACGGTTAAACACTTCAGGCAGAGAAGCCTTAAGAAATTTCCTCAGTATTCCCATCCATATGCTCCCTTCCTCTGCTTCTCCCGTTCTCAGATGATTTCGCATCCTCACTATTGAAGGTAGTGAAGCTTTGTGTTCGTGAAAGAGGTCAAAAAAATGTTGTCCTCCGAAATCTAAATTTCTACTAACTTTTTGCGTTTCATGTCTTGCTGATCAATTTTGGTTCCGCGTCTGTATATCTGTCTGTCTGTGGTAAATTCTTGTCACGTCCAAAACTATACCAAGATTTAGTCTGATTTTGGAGACATTTCTAGGTATTGTGCAGGCTACCTCTTAGACGGGTCCCTATTATTTTCGTATCAACGGTAGCCTGTACGCATGCGCAAATGTGAATTTTTCATAACGTCGGTTTCCCATCATCTGTTATCCGATTTCGTTCGAATTCGGTGAGCAATTGGATATATGCTCTATAAAAATGCCCTATAAATTATATCGCGGTTGGTGAAGAAATAACCATTGCGCAAGCGCGAAACTAATATCAATTGACACAATCAAAACTCCGATTCTTCTTCTAGATAGTAGCATATATATTTCATTGCAGTTGGATAGTTAGCAGTCTGTGCGCATGCGCAAAAGTGAATTTCTCAAAACGTCGATTTCTTATCATCTGTTGGCCCGATTTCGTTGAAATTCGGTAGGCAATACGGTATGTTCTATAAAAATTCCCTATCAATTATATCGTGGTTGGTGGAGAAATAACCATAGCGCCTGCGCGAACCTAATATCGAACGACACAGGCAAAATTCAGAATCTAATGGAACGATTTTGATGAAATTTTCAGTGATTGTGCGGGTTAGCTTCTAGACGGTAACTTCCATTGCCGTCACATAAATATTAGTCTGTGCGCATGCCAAACGATAATCATCTATTGGTCAGGTTTTATTCAATCTCGGGGAGTAGATGGGTACATGTAAAGGGAAATCCCCTATGAATTATATTATATTGCGATTGGTTGAGTAACAACTAAAGCGCATGCGCAAACCAAAATTGATCGACACTGACAAAACTCCGAGCCTAATGAACCGATTTTTATCACATTTTCAAGGATTGTGCGGTTAAGCGGTTATGAATTTCATTGCCGTTGGATAAATATTAGTCTCCGCGCATGCGCAAACGTTAATTTCTTTTAATGTCGATTTCTTATCATATATTAATTCGATTTCGTTCCAACTCGAGAGGTTTTTGGGCCCAGAATGATGGCTTTGGTAATTTATCGCATTGACTTGAAAATGGGTAACTATTGCGCACACGCAAAACCAATATTGGATGACACTCCGAGAGCAATTGATCGATTTTGATGGAATTTTCAATTATTGTGTGTGTTCACCTTTAGGCAATTTCCGCACATGCAAACACGAATTATAGCCCTAATTTTCGTTCTAGCATGTATACACATGTAAAAGATACTGTCAATTTTAGCGAATTTTCGTAGAAAATGAAGCTATAGCAATGGCTCCAACATTTTTAAAACCAAAATGTTCGAATATTTTTTCCATGGAAATCCGTTTTGAGACATTCTGAAACGAATCCTAGAGTTTAACGCTTTTTCATATATATATATATATATATATATATATATATATATATATGTATATATATATGTATATATATTTATATATATACTAGCCGCTCCGGCTCGCTATGCTCGCCTCCACGTCCAGCCGGGGGGCAAGCCCCCCGGCTATATTTCCCCCCATTCTTATGCATTGCTCGCTTCCATTGCTCGCTTCGCTCGCAAAGTGTGACGTGTAGGGAATATTGCTCGCTTCGCTCGCAAAGTCTGGCATGTAGGAAATGTTGCTCGCTTCGCTCGCAAGGTGTGGCTGTGCAGATGCGATGTATTACAATTGAAACATGTAGGGGATGTTGCTCGCTTCGCTCGCAAACGATAGATCCCTAAGGGTAGGTTTAACTTCTGTAAGGGATGCTGCTCGCTTCGCTCGCTTGAGGAAGTTATACTGCCCACCCAACTTGGCAGACGTTTTTTTCTGTTGGAAATTCTTACAAACAAATTAAATCTTATAAAACTACGTGGAACCACAAAAAGTTTATTCGGGGATGTTGCTCGCTTCGCTCGCAAGGTATTGATGTATATTTGTAGGAAAAAATCCGAATTTATTCTGTTGACATGGCTCTCGCTTCGCTCGCAAGGTATACCTGTACACCCTTCAAGACGTACCTAAGTGCATAGGCCAGGCTCGCAACCTATGTGTACCTGTTCGCAACCCGTTCCCGTCAGGTGCAAGCCCCGCCTCATCGAACCCCTTCACGTCTTCGCAGAGCCTTCTCGCGTCCGGGGCACAATTAATTTCTCATATTAAACGCTTCCCTCGCTTCCGCTCGCAATTTGACCTACTTCCCGTCACTTTTTTTGATATCCGATTTCGGATTCAGATTCGGCGGGATCAAAGCTGTATTTCGCCCGCAAAAACCGTTCCGAAAAACGTACCTTTATGGGGTATATTTTAATGGGAAAAAACGTAGTTTTTCGTCGGACTTTTCGAGAAAACACGGTCCGTACTCGCGCATTTTTTTGACGCATTTCCCGATACTTTTTTCGCGATCCGATTGCACCGTCGTCTTCCTCGTTCAAAAACCTACGAAACCGGTATTTTTCCGGAATTTTCAACGGCCGTTTAGAGGGGTAGGGGAAGCGGGGAAGTCCAAAAAGCGCGCATTAATTCTTACTTCGACCCCCCTCCCGCCCTACGGCCCATGGTTCGGCTGGGATTAGAAAATTTTAAATTCGCTCGCTCCCCCTTTCGGAAAATCCCAAGAAGATCCCACCACTCGTAGACTCCCCCCACTCAGCCGTTTGGCCGTGCATAGCATGGACAAACAGACAGACAGACGGAGTTTCATTTTTATAAATAATAGAGATAGAGATTTATATAAGTACATTTTCGGATTGTTGGTTCTTGAGGATTGGTCTATAGAGAAAAACTCAACTAGGCCGACGTTTCGATTTATTTATAAATCTACTTCAGGGCTATAATATTGAGAAAAGAACTACTTCAGTTGGCTACATTGACATCACATAGATTTTTGAAATATAAGTGGTACTCAATGGAATGAATTATTTAAATAGGTAATTGTTATTACATGAATAGGCAGTATAATAATCCTATTCGTTCTATTATGAAAATATAGTTGTTATGGAAAAACGTTTTACCTTAGGTGACACAGATTGCATTATTGATGTATGGAGACTACATGACATCTGGTCTTCAGCACAGGTTAACTTTAACAACCTATTGAATTCTGAATGAACTTTTAAAACTTGACTCTACTTACTACTCTACTAATTACTAAACTTTACTCTACAATACAATAGTTGAAGGTTTGACTTATTGGCTTGATGCTACCTTATATGAGAAGGTGAGATAAGGTTGTTGTTGTACACTTACCTACTGTATGGATACCGTATGTTATGGATGCTATTACAGGATGGATATTTATCTTCTTACAGCTAAACAAATCTTTCTTAAAATTAATAAGTAAACATATTTATATTAGGTAGGTAAATTATTCTATGGATGATACAGGAGATGTTAATTAGTTGGAGTTGTCATTTTAATCAGGTTTGTATAGTACAATATACAATATTTTTTCATTATATATATATATATATATATATATATATATATATATATATATAATTATTATTAATATTTTTTTTTTGTGTGAGTGTGTATCTTCTTCCAGACATTAAATTGGTCAAATTTTAAAAACAGTTGAAAAAATCACTAAAAATAGAAAAAACGGCTAAAACCCATTAAATTTAAACATTTTTTTGCAGAATATAGCTCAAATAAAGATTATAAACCATAAAATAGAACATTCGGAAATTTATGAGCAAAATCATACTGAAAATGTACTTACACTGTATTAAAACGTGTTTGAAAATCGGTAAAAACTGCAAAAAAAGTGAAAACTCCAAAATCCTTTTTTGAACAGAAGATTATTGTAAAGTTTTTTAAGATGGTTCAATCGGTGAAAAATCAATCTGAAAAGTGAAATTTTTTTCAAATCTTACAAATGACCACTTTTTTTCCCAGTAGGTCCAATAAAATTCTACATTTCAAATTCAGCCTGTAATCCTTAAATTTGCGGCAGAATCTCAGTTTTACAACGGTGTAGTCAATTTTACTTTTACTTTGCTAATTAGGGAAAGAAACTATATTTTAATGTTGAAAAACGTTGTTTTTTAATGAAATCGTGGGTTTTCTTGAAAAATGACCTTCTATGAAAATACGCGTTTGGGGTCGGTTTCTACGTATTTTTACAAAAAAAACTTCGTTTTTCAACATTAAAACATAGTTTTTTTCCCTAATTAGCAAAGTAAAAGTAAACTTGACTACGCCGTTGGAAAGCTGAGATTCTGTCACAAATTTTAGGAATACAGACTGAATTTTATATGTAGAATTTTATTCTACCTTCAGAGTAAGAAAAAAGTGGTCATTCTGGATATTTGACAAAATTCAATTTTCAGATTAATTTTTCACCAAATGAACCATCTCACAAAAACTTTTATGGCACATTAGAGAGATGAAGGAAGGAAGTTCTGGCCGTTTTAGTTAAGTCAAGATCGAAATCACGAAAACAAATTTAAAAATTAAAGACCTCGAAAACAAAGCGTTAAAAAAAATGATAACATTTTTTTTTCAAATCCCCAGGAGGAAATCTTGATTGTAAATTAGTTGCAGAACAACGTGAGACATTTGGTCATAGAATGTGGATAAATCGTTGTTTTCACGATTCTCATAAAATTTTCGTTATTGTTTACTTCAATTCACATTTCAGTACGGATATGCAACACTTCTTGGGAGTTTGAAACTTAAGATCGGTAGGAACGAATGGAAGGGATGATTCCGATAAATCATATTAGCATTAAAACTAACGATCGTGAGGTTTGTTGATATATTTCCGTTGATTTTTGATATATTTCCGTGAATCTTTCTTCGTTCGGTTACAACATGTAAAAGCGGTTCACACTCTAATATGGTTGCTTGTCAATGTTCATGTTATGTTTTAAAGGAGCAGGTACACCGAGTAAAATCACGAACGATTCGCCATTCTCATCATTATCATACACAAACCATACACAGGGACCTCTCTGTAATACATTCATTACTTACCTAAATATTTCATCTTTAATTACTCACTCACCCACAATAACCCATATCATCACAAAAAAAAAACTCCTGGTTTCTTCATTATCAATAGGAAATAATAACTCCATACTTAATTAAGAAAACAAGGAAATACGGCTGAAATAAGCTGTGAAGAATAACAATAAGACCAAAACAAAAGTTATCCGATTTTTCAAGACGTATTCTTTTGCATAGGTTGAGGATTAGCGCTGATCCGGGAGTTAACCCCCCAAACGGATGTTTCCCAGAATCCGCGAGTTTTCAATATGACATCCCGAGTCAAGCTTCGGTCGAATTGAAATTTTGCTGTTTCAACGAGAGAACGCGCGGTCTTTGATTAAACCAAATAGAACTCCTGGTGTTGGAACTGGGTCTAGGTATGTTGGTCAAGTTAATGAGTTGAATGTATACATTTTAAATTGATCTGAATGTATTGTGAGCTTGTGGAATTATTGTGAATCGGGGTTTGTGCTCATGGAATTAAATCAAATAAATAATCTTATAGAAGGATCGTGACGTCGCTAACAGGGAATTACCTCGACATAGCCGCAAGGCATAAAATTGAATTATTCCAAGTACCTAATTAACCAACTAATCAACTAGTAATGATTAAAATTTAATTCCAATTAACGGAATTGATCGGATCTTGGAGCTAAGATTACTTGGAATCCTGTTATTAAGCTCGTCAATCAGTCAAATAATCAGATGAATGCTTAATGGCGCTCTCAAACAGAGGGGGCGGAGTAGTTAGAATTATGTACAAGTTCGTGGCACAAAGAAACAGTTATGTAGCATGAAAGTATGAACAAATTTCCGTAATATTCAGCAACTTTTTGTGAAAATGAAGCTATTTCAATGGGACCAAAAATTTTAATAACAAAATTTTCGAAAATTTACTTCATTGAATTCCATTTTGCGGCATTTTGGAACGGATCCCAGCGTTTAACACTTTTCCATATCTATAATTATACGTACATAAATATATATAGTCATTCCAGACGTCAACTCTCCTCAGCGTTGAAGCAACCAAGGAGCTTCTGTTCTTATTAAGCTGATTAGAAGATCTTCTAGCAAGTCGCCCCCTTGGCCCCTGGAACCAAAACATCCACACTTCGTCTTATCGCACCCCCCCCCCCCCCTCCCCATTGCATCTCCTTTCCACTCCATAGACGATTGATTCTCTCGGACGGGTAGCATGTATTTATGTATTTATTTGCAATAACCAAAAGATTGTTACAAGAGATTGGTTTTAAAATGATGAACACAATATAAAAAGAAAACAAACAAATGAACGAACAAATAAAATAAAAGGTTAAACGATATTTTCCAACTGAATAATGTAACCCACTGGGGCATTAATTGATCACACTGACATAGGGCCGCAAAGAGCATGTTCTTGGTAGATTTCCTGTCTACATAAAACTGATTCTACACAAGCTGACATATTGTTTACAATAAATAATGAAATAACAGTAGAACATAAATTATTTGTTATTCTATGGTTCGGACAAATGCGTGCCGCATGAGTGACTTGGCTGTGTAGTTATAAAGATCAAGCATCTTGTTTTTGTTATCCTTAATATCTAACAGATCGGGAAAGAGCGTTAGCATAACATACAGCCTCTGTGCAAAGTAGCCAGATGTTTAGCCAGATACAATCTCGACGACTGGTATATGCAGTGTATCCAAGATAAAAATGGGCGATATCCTCCATCTCCCTCATATTGCATGCTTTGCAAAATTCTGAGCAATTAATTCCATGTGTATCGTGTTTTGAATAAAATTTAGCTTTTTTCCTTGTTGTCAGTCTTGTTTGAGCTAATCTTTCTTGTTCATTTTTTACTGCTCCCAGGTATTGCTCTCCCTCCATAATTTGCAATGTACCTAAGAAAAAACTGTTGAATCGTGCTTCACATGTTTTATTAATATCTAATGAAATGTGATGGTTATTAAATTTCTTTATAGTTACCTTCAATTTCAATGTGTTGTTTGATATGTGTTCTCAAACGCACCTACTTCGCATAGCAACAGCTTTAGTCCAGTCGCCCAGTTCAATGCTGCATTGTTATTAAAATCCTTCTGGTCATGTTTTATCAATACTTCTAAGCAAAGTCTTGGCTAACGGTTGGAATCCATCTTCAAAATTTTGGCCAAAAAATCCATCATTCTTGAAAAAAAAAAAAAAAAACTAGGTTTTTAGGGGGGAACATTCCACCTCAAGTCTAAGAAAGTGTGAGGGAGTATTGGATGGTAGGTGCAGCATATTTTTAATGAATTGGTTTTGAATAACTTCAATATCACCCGCGTACCATGCCCCGAACCTCGGACGAACCTCGACATGTGACAGTTCCCGTCAGAATCCAAGAGGATGCGCTTCCGTCGCTCTCGCGCGGAGCTTCATCCTCGTGTTCTTGAAAGGCTGCGTTTGGCGACAGATGGGGATCCGAGAATCGGAAAACCAACCTACTCCGACCATAGCACACAAATGCTATTAGTAAGAGTGGTATCTCTCGGGATACTGTCACACACTCTCTCTCCCTCTCAAGGATTTAGGCCCCATTGCACCTCGGGGGGCGGCCTAAGTCCTTGATAACCATTAAATTTAAAAAAATAGATAAATAAATAAAATGAAGTGGGAAGGACGCCCAGGTTTACCCGACGCTGGCTCTAGGGATGAAGGAAGTTGCAGGAGGAGGAGGAAGAAGAGAGAGATGAAAGGAAGTGCACCTATAAAATGACCACCAGTTGAGTTAAGGGCCCGGGGATGCGAGTGGTGATACCACGGAGCACTTCCACTGAGATGCCCAACGCGAATAACTCAGTGGCACTTTTTCCGCACCACACCCTACGCCATGACACGGTCGGGACCATGACCTTGATGTTATTGGTTGCCACTCATTCTAGCTCGGATGTCGCTTGCCGCAGATCATTCCTGTCATACTTATTTATCTTAGCCCACCAGGTTTGCTCCATGTTCATGCTGCCATTGACAACCTGGACATCCAGGATTATGGCAGACCCATCGAGCTTGATCGCCACGATATCTAGCTTCTTGCCCCGGTCACTTGGTATGTGATATAGTATTTCCCTTTCGACATCCCAACCGCTAGATGACAAAGCACCTGCTATCTGCTTGGCAACCGCATCGTGACGTAAAATGCGGCCACCGTGAGTATGAGGACATTGCTGCACCACATGATAAAGATTCTAATTTTTACCCTGACAGACACGGCAAAGAGTGTCTACTGTCCTACGACTACCTCTTGAACACCTCACCGAGGTGGCTAACGTAGTTACCCGGACAGCATGAAAATGGCGATAGTCGCGGGCCCCAATGCCCTTTGAAGCCACTGTCGGAGTTCTTTACCATCAACTGACTCATGCAGTGCAACAGCAAACTCAGCAGATGAGCTGGGTTCTGGAGCATTTGGTGTTGCTCGATCGCACCGCAACAAACTGCTGCCGGACAAAGTCCAGGTCAGCATTAGTGCAGAAGACCTCCCAGCTCGAGCCCCTAAGGGCAAGTAGGTGCTGGTGGCGTAATGATGAGATGCTGGCTGAGAGAGAGAGACAATACCGAGCCCACCGGCCTTGACACACACACACACACATTTTTTTTTTTTTATCAGCTCATATCATTCCAATTTAATTTTATATTCACGAAATTAATTTTATTATAACCCTTGCCTCTCATTTTATATAGTTAGTTATTTTGAGTACCTATGTGAAGTTAAATGCAGTTAAAGATGAGCCATTTCAATCGCTTGATTTTGAAAGAAAATTAGCTAAGAAACGAATTGATCGTGCGATTCCTAGATATTTTGTCACTATAACTGGTGATGCTAATTCTCAATAGCCCGTATTATACCGAACGGTACCTACACATTGATCGGGAAACCATGAATTTGTAATTCCTCCATCCTCCAAAATCACCTTTTGCCTGAAAGTTGAAAACTCATCAAGAGTCTACCAAGCAAGTTGAATTAATTTAAAACTAATCCTCAGTTTAGTTCAAGTCTAATGGAGCGTATAGCTGGAACTTCCCGACTTACTCCACCCCCTCCTCCTACAGGGCAGATTATAGCGATCCGAATAACCTGTATTTTGAATTTCACTGATAAACCACTATTCAAATAATAATGTACACAACTAACGCATCAAGTTATGCAGCTCGATCTTATGAGCGAATTTTCATAAATTATCCTAAATATGTATGTTAGATTGTAAATTGAATTTCTATTTTATTTTTGAAGTTTTTATTCATTTTTAAAAAGATTTTAAGTCATTTATGTACATTTTTCAGCAAAGATTTGTGCAAGGATTTTTGCATGTTAAAAAAAGTAAATTATTTACATTAAATGCTAATAAAAGTAAAGTCATGCTCATCGGAAATCATAAAATACTTACAAGGATTCATGTGCCTGCCCTCAACCCTGTAAATATTGGGGATACACCGCTTGACGTTGTTGACCAGTTTAGAAATTTAGGAGTTTTAATGACTAACACTCTAAATTGGCATATACATGTAAAGGAAACTTGCAAAAGAGACTACCGGAGTCTTTACCATATTCGTCGGCTGGCAATTGATTTCCCTCAGAATGTCAGAGCTCAATTAGCTCAATCATTACTTATCCCGTATTTTGAATATGCCTTGTTAGCATTCTGTGACATGAACCGTGAGCAAATTGATATTTTGCAAAAAATGTTAAATTCTATCATCAGATTTGTTTTCCGATTACGGCTCGACGTACGCGTTACTCCATATTTTCTCAAACTTGGTTGGTTGAAAATTGACGAAAGGAAAAATCATGCCATCGCAACAATGTTGTTTAAAATTCTTAAATATCATAAAAACAAATATCTGTACAATAGATACAAATTCCTTAATGATATTCACAACGTCCCTAATCGAAATGCTGTTTCCACCCTAGAGATCCTAATTCACCACACTAACCTATATAGCAAATCCTTCTTTCTCCAATCAATTAAATTATATAATGAAAATGTAAGTTTATTCAATCTAAAACTTTCTACAAATAATTTTAAGAATAATTTCAAAAGCATGTTATTAGAAAAATATAAAGTGAATAATTGATTTAATTTTCGTGATTTAGCAAATTAATAACTAATTGTACTCTGTGGGTTCAAGAGAAACTATTTTTATTACCTCTACCAGAAGTTACGAGTTATTTTATTTTTCATTTTGTGTTCATTTATTTTCTTAATTTAGAAGAAGTATATTTTGTTTTGTATCAAACAATATAAAATGTTAATCATGTTATTTTTTTGTCATTTTAAGATTTAATTCAAGTTACTGTGTCTATACGATTGTACAAGGAAAGATGTTCATATAATTTGTACAGGGAGGAAGGAAGAGAGGACCAATGCGGTCCTATTCCTTCCCTGTTTATATAAATTAAATAAATACCTTCAATCAATCAATCTCTCTCTCTCTCTCTCTCTCTCTCTCTCTGCAGCCATTGCAACAGCTTCATTTTCTTACGAAAATTCACTAACATTTCACTAACATATGAACGTAAGCTCCCGCTAACTGTTATATTAGAAAACGGTAGGGAAACCAGAATATGAAGAACTAATTTGTCTTATTATTCTTGAACTCTTCTATGTTTATCATCGTCAAGTTTCCTACAAAACATGTTTGATGATGCTATCAGGATTTCACTGGAACGACGTCAGAATGAAAGACTGTTGTTGGATTTGTCATTAGAAGGGAAGAACGAAAAAATAATTCCAGGAAGCGTTAATTGTTTTTCGAGGGGCGATTTATACGATTCTCACGCTTTTAGAGATCTGATGTGTTCACTTGATTAGCGGATATAGAAACTCACTTAAACTTTTCGGAGAATGCTACATAGATCGTGAGAATAATACAGGTTGTTTGTCTGGAATATAATTGCCATTATATCATTGGTTCTCCCATCCGTATCGGGCATCCAAAACTCAATTAAAAAGTTCCAGTCATGCGGCATGATCGAATGAGCGATATATTGTCTATTATCATAGGTATATCCAAGTTCAATTATTTCGAAATTTGAGCACTTTGAGCCCTAATAAATAGATGAAAAGGATAATGGGCCCAATAGTTGGACACTTAAGATGACTTTCTTGCTGAAATTTTTGCGATAAAGTCATCAGCTTTTAATTTGTGGGAATATGAAAAAATAATTGATTTTTAGATTGGAAAAGTGTGGAATTTGGAAAAAATTATCATAGTCAAAACTATTTCCGCCCTGTAGTTTCTCCAACAAAGGTCCGGCTGTGGACCCTTCCCTGCCAAATAAAGTATCATCACTCTAAGTGCTGAATTTCAAAACATAGAATGCGATAATTAACGAAAATTCGCTCACATTATCATGCTGCATGGCTGGAACTTTTATATTTAAATGCTCTGATTGAGGGGGAAAATGACCTAAGTTTTTTGGGAAATCAGTTTGATTACTGGGAGTTATTGTTTGTTACTGATGATGGCCTAACCGTCGAAATCGATTTAACAGTGTAACTCTTTATTTTTCGTGGAAATGGACAACGTTTTTCACTAACTTCCGTTTTTTTATCAGTTTGATGCTATTTTTTATCTTGCGGAAATTGGGTGTTTTATGCATGGTATCATGCAACCTGAAGAAAGAAATTAAGTATCGTTTACTATGTAAATTGTTCTGTAGAATCGAATAATAAAACTTTCGATTTTTTTAAATGGATTTTTCAAATTCTTTAAATAGAGCATATTTTGGGGTGTAAAGATAACCTCGACTAGTTTTATGCTTGTGAAGAAACGATTCAGGGCCTATAATTTCAGAAGTGGGAACCTCCTAATGTTCAGGAGTTGAGGAAACATTTTAAGTCATTTAAGTGCATTTTTCAGCAAAGTTTTGTGCAACGATTTTTTAATGTTATAGTTTATAGTTGAACAATTTTATTTGAGTAATATACAACTAAAAAAAATTAGAATTCGCACATTTTTAGCCGTTTTTGACATTTCTAATGATTTATTTTAGCTTTTTAATTTTACCAATGTATTGTCTTCACAGTGGTCTAAATAACTCATCCTTTGTTTTGGAATGCTTCATTTATTCCAGTTGAGGAAACATGGCAAATGGCAATATTCTGCGCTGCATATAAAAGGAATGTTTGTTTTCTCCCAATCCATCATAACTACCTTTGCAGTTAAAAAATTGCCAGTTTTAGTAATATTTTTATTATTAATGTATTTATTATTATTGAAAATGATAAATCAAAATGAATGCTTATCAGAAAAGCAGTGTGGGGCTCCGCTAAAGATGTATTGTCAATGAAATTTCAATTTTCTGATGCTGAACTTTGACTAAGATAATCCATACAGTAGAGTGGTATTTTTTTTTAAATTGCGCCACTCTTCTGCACCCAATTTCCAAAGGAGTACCGAATTTCATCTTGGGAGGGGGTGACTGGAGGGGGTAATACTGATTAATCATGGTTTTCGAACAGTTCTCGTCCAATGTTCGTGATTCTTTTTTGTTCAACTATGAATTCGGTCTAGTTTTGGATCGTATATTAGGAGTTTCAAATTTCATTATGGAAGGGGGCGAATAGAAGGGGTAATACTGATGATGTTTCAACATCTTTCTATGTCATGTTTTTATAATCTCGTCATAGATGATTGCCGTAGTTCTTCTTTTGTTAAACTACCTACGAATTCGGTCTAGTTTCGGAAAATTATATCAAAAGTTTCAAATTTCATTACGGAAGGATGTGAATGAATTGGGTAATAATAATAACTCATAAGATTTTAACTATTCTCGTCATATTTTCGTGTTCTTTTTTTGTACATTTATAAATTTAGTCTAGTTTTGGAAAATATGCCAGGAGTTTCAAATTTCATGCGGGAATTTTTATGATGGAAATTTACTGTCTGTGGAGGAGGTTAATGGGGGGGGGGGGGGGAGAGGTTGATAATTCCGAGAAGTCATGATATATATATATATATATATATATATATATATATATATATATATATATATATATATATATATATATAATTTTTTCTCTCCCTTATTTTATTTCTCAAGTTACTGCATGGACGTCCCTATAATGCATGCATTACTTACCAATATGTTTTCTATCATATTACTGGAATTCGGTCATTCACCTTTCTCTTTCAGACCCTTGTCTTGAACAATATTGATATTGAGATCAAAGTCTCACAGTTCGATTTTGGACGATTGTTTACATTTTTGGGTTGTTGATGAAAACTTTGTTCTTCCGGTTCAAAGCGTCTAAATAACACGTATAAAAAAGGTTTCTATTGTAAATAACGATTAATTGCAATTATCGTAAACAAATTGAAATGGCGAACACATTGAGGGGATTTAGGACATTTTTGGGAGTTTTGAAGTAATTATTTCGTCTAACTAACAGTATCACGTGATTCCTGAGGAAAAAAAATAGTTATTTATGCCATTTTTCCTCAAATTTAGTGGGTAGGCGCCATCAAAGAGCTGGGACGTAAACGAACGAGAATATAGGGTGCAAGATACTCGTAATTTTGTGACGTTCCAATTATTTGTTTAAATGCATTTCTTCGGGAGTATAAATCGCATGAATCTAAAAAAAAGAAACGCTTGGGCGACCTTTAAAGCTCAACGAAATTTGCTGAAAACTTAGCAGCATAATTTTTTCATATTATATACAAAGAAGATGGGTGTCAAAGAGCGGCGCAATTTGGTTTGAAAAAAAAAAAAAATTTTTTTTAACCACCCTACCATACAGCAATCGCAACAGCAACAGCAATCGCTAGACGATAAGGAAGGTTAAACAATAAAATCTTGGAGGTGTCGGGAAAGAAGTGAAGATTTTCTACCATCGAGCAGAGATCGTAAGAGAAGTAGCGTTGGGAAGTAGCAAGTAGGGTCGGGGAGTGGGGCAGTGTGTAGAGGAGATAGCGGCAAGTTGAATGCAGCGCTGTAAAACCCAGGCAGAACTAATGAGTCGAATAAACGGGAGCTAACTATGGCAAGTGCCTAACTTGGGAGGAGCAGTCGAGATGTCGTTATTGTCGTCGCCGACGAGGCGCGCGCGATTAGACGCCCAACCGACTGTGAGCCAGTTTCCGACAAAGTGGGAGTACCCGACTTCCTAATGAGAAATCGTTCTCGGAGCCCGTGTGCGTGCGTCGGAATGCGCGACCGCGTCGCAGTGGTGAGGTCCCAAGTTGGAAGGGAAGGTTAGGGTAGCAAGGGAAGGTTACATGAAGGTTACATGATCTCCTTTTCAGGGCGATGGCTCCATATTGCTCCAACTTCCTTTGGGTCGTTCGCTCGGCACTTCGTATGACTTGTTCCTAATCCTTCAGTGACACGAGTCAAAGCGGCTCAGGAGGTTACCTTCCCTCCCCCTCCTCCATAACAACTCCTCCCTCACAGCTCATCCCCGAATTTGAATAAGCCAGTTACCCGATGGCTTCACTGACTTGAGTCGGTCGCTTCGCTGACAAGCGACGACATCAGTTGCGGCGAATGACTCGAGACGACGGGGAATGAGGAACATTTAGGTTCATGTTTGCCTCCAAGGCCACCCCATATCAACATAGCGGTTTATTCAATAGCACAAGTAATGGTGTGGGGTTAATTTTGTAAATTACAGTGGGGAAAAAAAGTGATGTCAAGTAACAAAGAAAGTAACGGTGAATTGGAGGCCACTAATACAGAAAATGAAAGCCGTTTTTCCAGATTGGCTCGAATTTTAAAGTTACAGCCCATACGCCTGTTTTTCTCATGTTCAGTAATCTGAAATATCACAACTAAGAGTTTTGCATCGTATTTCCAGGTTTAACCACCCTAATTTAAGTTTTTAGAGGTGCTGAATCCGAATATGAAACCGGGATTTTAATTATCTAGCTTCGTTCAGGCGCCAATCTTGTTTATACTCAGTAAAAATCGAATAAAGTCGCCAAAAACATCGTTTTTTTTTTTTTTTTTTTTTTTTTTTTTTTTTTTTTTTTTTTTTACATTAAAAGTTATTTTTCCCTAAAACGGAACAAGAGAGAAAAAAATCCGGTAACGAATATAAATTCAACTTAAAAAATTCCTATAAAAGGGGTCTGTTTTTAACATGTTCGAAGGTTTCCCAATCATTTAACAGTACCTACTTATCTGACATTGAATCTGACCCACATAATATCTCTTTGAATCTATGAAAAAGAATTCTATTAAATGAATACGTGTTCCCTTTAAGTGTTTTAAATGTAGAATTCAAATTCGCAACCGAATTTTTCTATCGCTTTCCCTTTCAGAGAAAAATAACTTTGAATGTCTTGAAAAACGTTGTTTTTGGCGGTTTTTTTAATTTTTAATGTTTTTCTCAAGTTCAGTAGTCTGAAAAATCACAACTAAGAGTTTTGCATTGTATATCCTTTCTTTGTGTTTTTGGAGGTGCTGAATCTGCATATGAAACCGGATTTTAATTATCTAGCTTCGTGTTCAGGTGCAAATCTCGGTTAAACCAAGTAAAATTTGGAAAAATCGCCAAAAACAACGTTTTTCAATATATTACAAGTTATTTTTTTCTGAAACGAAAAACGATTTAAAAAATCCGATTGCAAATGTGAGTTCTATATTAAAATGTCCTGTATAGAACTCGTGTTTATTTTATCGAATTTCTTTTTGATAGATTCAAAATATGAGATTATGTAGGTCAGATTCGAAGTCAGATGTGTAGGTAGTGTTGAATGATTGAGAAATTAATTCTTTATTATTTAACGTTCAATAATGTTAAAAACCGACCCCTATTATAAAATTTGTCAATGTAGAATTAAAATTTGCAACCTGATTTTTCCTCTCGGTTTTCGTTTCAGAGGAAATAACTTTTAATGAGTTGAAAAACGTTGTTTTTGACGATTTTTCTGATTAATGCTGGGTTTAAACAAGATTTGCGCCTGAACGAGGGAAGATAATTAAAATACTTTCATATTCAGATTCAGCACCCTAAAAAACATAAAGTAAGGTGGTTAAACCTGGAAATACAATGTAAAACTCTTAGTTGTTATTTTTCAGACTACTGAACATGAGAAAAACAGGCGTATGGGCCGTAAATTTGAGATTCGAGCCAATCTGGAGAAACAACTTTCATTTTCTGATTCAGCGACCTTGAAAACACCCCTAGTCCACTGCTACTGTCTTCGTTACTCGTCATCACTTTTTTTTTTTTTTTTTTTTTTTTTTTTTTTTTTTTTTTTTTTTTTTTTTTTTGTTCCCGAGTGTTATTGAGGTGAAAAATAAGCTATGCAATGGCTAACAATTAAATATTTGAATTTCCCAACATTTTACACTTGAAAATTAGATCTGAGGCGTTCTGAAACGATTTCTGGATTTCAACGCTTTAAGTACCCCGTTGAAAAGATCGTAAAATTTCCAGTCTGTATAAAATTCTTTTCATGAGGTTTCACTATAATTCAGTTGGGAAAATTCAGGTCTAAAATGAAGATTATTTCACTTTTCCGACATCACTACATTTTTCACACGGCGAATCCCTTAGGAAATTAAGATTTCCCGTTCTTGTATCGGGAAAACTTTCCTAAAAATTCACCTTTTTAACGGTATCTTCAAATGTACTTTTACTCGGCTAATTAGGGAAAAAAATTATGTATTAACGTTAGAAAACGTTGTTTTTTTCATTTTTTTATGATGTTGAGAGTTTTGTTGTAAACTAACCCTCTAGTAACCAACGTTATAACCAAATTTCACATTTCAGCCCACAAATTTAAAATTTATTTTGTATGCTCAATTTAATGTGTTTTGGGGGTAAACCTTGGTTATAGTGTAAAACTTGTAGGAGCCATTGCGATGACGTCGTCTTCTAAAACAACATTCTTATTTCAAAAAACTTTGCGATCCGGATTTTGTATACTTTTATATACCTAGTTATCGCGATAATAGGTATCGTGATTGTAGGTGATAATATTTTCGTCCACATTGCTGTTACACACCTCTTTTAACTTCAATTTCGCCCTTATTCAGTATAACTTACATTATGTTGTTCAGTTTTGTCAGTATACCCCCGAGTCAAAGTTGTTGTTTAAGTAGGTAGATAATTACCTACTAATGCTCAATGACGAGGATCAATATGAAATAAGCTTCAAATTACATATTTCCAAGCTCTGAAGATGAAATATAAATATTTCGAAACGTCGGCCTAGAAGATATACTTTTAATTGGACCAACCCTCAAGAAATCCAAAGCATTTTACATTTCACTCAGTAGTAAAAAAATCCAGCATGTTTATGCGTCATCATTGATTTAGTTCACTCCGATAAAACACTAAACTGAACGGTTTGTACATGATTTGTGTGAGAATAGCGAATAGGTCAAAGATTTTTTTTTTTTTTTTTTTGATATTGCATGCACACACACACACACACACACACACACACACACACACACACACACACACACACACACACACACACACACACACACACACACACACACACACACACACACACACACACACACACACACACATTTATTTTTTTACGGAGGGGGCACGCCATTAAACTGAGAAATAAACAAATGAAACAAAAAAGTGGGAGGACGCCCAGGTTTTTTAAGAACCCCTCAGGACGCGGGTGGTGATACCACGGAGTACTCCTGCCGAGATGCCCAACTCGAGTAACTCCGTGGCGCTTTTCCCGCACCAATGATATTACTAGGTGCCACTCCTTTTAGCTCAGATATCGCTTGGCGCAGATCACTATCATATTTACTTTTCTTAGCCCGCCAGGTCTGCTCCATGTCCACGCTGCCACTGACAACCTGGACATCCAGGATTATGGCAGACCCATCGGGCTTGATCGCAACGATATCTGGCTTCTTGCCCCGGTCACTCGGCATGTGGTATAGTCTCTCCCTCTCAACATCCCAACCGCTAGATGACAAAGCATGCTATCTGCTTGGCAACCGCATCGTGACGTAAAATGCGGCCACCATGAGTACGAGGACATGCACGGCACACACACAGCGAACTTCACGATCTAACTCAAGCAGCCTCCCCGCAGTAAGCCTGCCAAAGACTAACCCATAGGTAAGCTTTGGCAGTAAGTACGTGCGAAGGAGGCGCAGCTTCTGCTGTGGCTTCACACGAGATCAAACCCTATTTCAGCTGGCAGCTTACCCAAGGCCGTATCCACGACCAGGTTGAAGAGGAGTGGCG